>BQNB010011737.1:0-80677 GCA_026074375.1 Tanacetum coccineum | reverse complement strand
ATAAGATAATAATTAAAAGCGAACGCGTAAAACTCTAAAAATAAATAACAGAATTTATTAAAGTTGTAAATAACCTGAAAATGTGAAATGTTACAATTTCCTTGGGCGTTTTAATATGGGGAGTAAACCTACTAGACCCCCGTCCTTCCCTTGGCTGACTTCGGAAGTCAGATTTTAGCTCAGTGGCCTGCCGCTTGGAATAGTCTTGTGATTTCCATGATAAGTGACCTTTCTTTTTAGAAGCAGCAGCGACTTCTCCTCGTATGAAGGAAATGGTAATTGTCATCATTTCTTCCATGGTCTTTGGGACATGTTCATTGAGACGTTTTGTTAGTTCGGGGTTGTTTACCCCATGCATGAACCCGGATATCCGCATGTACTCAGGGGCTCCTTTCATGCGACCGGTTTCAACTTTGAAACACTCCATGAAATCCTCAATGGTCTCCCCGTCCCTCTGCTTGATGTTGTGAATTTCCACTGGATCTTTCACATACTTCTTCTGCTGCATGAAGTATGCTAGGAAGGCCGCTTTAAGACCCTTGTACCCAGGAGGTAATTCATCGAACCATACCCTCGTGGCTCCAATCAAGGTAGAGTTGAACATATGACACCATGTATCACTAAGTCGCTCATGAACGCTCTTCCTTCGATGGCTCAGGCGGCTAAATACGTTTCTGTCATCGCGTCTTTCACGACCCCGTGTCTTAGACCTCTCAGGGTGGAATCTCGCGGGCGAATTTTCCGCCCTTGAGTTTAAGGAGTTCTCCCTTTCTCTTCGGGTTCTCTTGGAATTTTCTCTAAAATTTAGTCTAGTTTGGACTTCTTTTCGCTTCTCACATCGTGCCTTTTCCATGATGATTGGCAGAATGTCTTCGTAGTGCTCTTCGCAGAAGTCCTGGATGTTCACTCTGGGTGCGGCATCCGACGCTTTTTCTTTATTTGTAGTTTTTGTGACGGTGGTCACAATGGGAGTTGCGTTAGCCATCATGCTCATTCTAACGAGAGTAATTCCTAGTATCGGGTCCCACGGATGGCGCCAACTTGTTGATACAAAGTTTGGTTGGGTCTAGCTTGATCCGAATAGGCGGCTATTCGGATGTGGAGCACCTTATTCTTGTACCAAGTGAATTCGTTGAAGGACCCTGCACAAGGAAACAAACACCGTTAATCTTATCGTGGGAGCGGATCCCACGATTGGACTCCGACGTGAGAGTAAGTATACGGTTTAGAGAGTAATTGTATGTGGTTATGGTTTTTGAGATACCTGTATTGACCATCATTATGCTCCTTTTATAGGCTGAATACCCCTTAGGGTTTCCGTGACTTTCGGCCCAAGATGTGGCCGGGATTGTCGGGATTTGTTATTATCCTTACTGGTTCAAATAAGTAAAGTATATCTTTTGTTTGATTAGTTTACCTACTCTGAAAGATAACTCACAAAGGTACCGCGGCTACGGATAATAACCGCGACATATGGATCCATGAAGCACTGTGCCCGTGACCGCGATCCGCGACCGCTATACATAGGCCGAAAGCCCATTCGTAGCTACAAAGGCCACAAAAGTATTAGTGGGTCGGGCCGGTCCATACTATACGTCATCAAGAATAAACTACTATTTCTGGATAACGAGGTTTGTCACCCGCGCCCTACCGCGAAGCACGCGTGACTATTTTTGCAGTGGACCGATAGCGTCAAGTACTATTTTCAGCGATTGGGACTCACCTGACAACGAACCGATAACCCTAAAGACTATTTCCGTAAATATTTTAAAATATATATTAAACTTAAACAATTTTTATAAAATCGTATGCATGTCAGAAACATTGCAATATTGGACTCGTTTTGTTCGCAATTCGATTATCTTTTTAGCGACATTTTTTTCCAAATGAATTGATAGATATGCGCTCCGTAATTGACGAATACAGTGCTCTTTGAAAATTGAATTTTAAAAAATATGAAAGAAAAACGTAAATAGGTTAAAGTTCAGGGTGCGTTTTGGAAATTCGGTTTTTTAAATATGTATATTAGACTTCAAATTTTTTTTATGTGTCGACCATCACCCAAGAGTATCTGCTAGAGTTTACCTCGGAGTACGGTATATCGGAGGACCTACATCCGGAGTTGCCCGATCGAGGAGATAGAATCGTGGATTTCCCGGAAGGCAAGATCGGCATGTACACCAAGTTTTTTGAATTTGCTAACTTCCGCATCCCCATATCACAATTTCTGTTTGACATTCTTGGACACTATCAGATACACTTGTCACAATTGTCAGTAATAGGCGCGGCTAAAGTGAGTCACTTCGAAATCCAGTGTCGCGTCCTACGTGTAATCCCTTCTGTAAATTTATTCCGTGTATTTTACATACCGTCATACAGTTCGGGGTGGATGTCGTTTAGCAAACGACCAGGAAAGAACACACCGCAATGTTACACGAAGCCCCTAGATTCGTTGAAGAATTGGAATAATAGATTTTTCTGGGTAGACGAGAGGGTCTTCCCTACCACGGTGGCGTGGCGGACTAGTGCTCCAAAAGATAGTATGCCATTAGAAGGCACGTATTCCGTGGAGGACGTGGCAATATTAAACGCACGTCGGGCCCCTATCCAAAAACAACCAGAAACCCTGTTATGCTTAGTGGGGCTTAGCCGGAGATACTTCCTGGGAGATGATGTGTATCCCATTTTTCTTCATGACGATGGCCGGGGTGGGTGTTTTACATATATGTCTCATATGTGACTTGTTCGTAGAAAATATATATATGCTGATAGTGTATGTGTGACTGCAGAGATGGATTTGTTCAACCTGATCAGCGCTCCGAATCCTACCGTGATCAAAACCGGTACTCGTCCTCGTGCTGCTCACGAGGTGCCACTGCTAACTGTCATCGCAAGCCGGCAGATAGATATGGAGGAGCCGGTCGCGACATCAGAGTCTTTTGGGGCACCCTCTACCCTAGAGAGGTCACCCCTAGATTTTGCTAATGAGAACCCCTCAGAACACAAATTAACTAGGGTGCGGGGGGGAACGGGACCAAGGGCGGAGACATGGCTTTCGTAGTCCTCTGTCGGGGTGCCGTTTGGTTAACCAAGGGAGCCGCGCGAATATAGTGAAGAGGATGGGATAGACCGCCCGATGCACCCTGTTTGTGAGCTAAAGGCACCGTAGAGGGCCAATAAGGAGGTCCAAGTTAACGCCCAACAAAAGGTATTGAGAAGGTTTTTGACGTCTCCCACCACGAGCAGAGTACCGTAGGGTGGAATTCTACTTGCGTCCTAAGGGTGGGGGCGACCTACACTGTTTCCAGGCACCTGCTACAGGAGACTCCGGCCGGTACAATAAACCCGGACCCAATATCGTTTGCGAAGCCCTCGTCCGTCCCGGAGCAAGATATTGCCCAGTAAGTAACTTATACCATCATCTTGTTTGTTTTTGTAAATATGCGAACAAATTATATTCCCGCATTAGTTGTATATGTTGTATGCTAACAGGTTATATGTGTCTGTCCTTGATCCAGGTCTTCCAAGGGAGCTACTGCTGCGGGAGGTCCAGAGTCGGACCCTTCCTCCCCTACTATAGTTATGTCACCCGGAGGCATATACCAACCTGAGTGGGGTGTGACCAACGGCTGTCGCCTAGACACTCCGAGCTCGTGCCAGGAACTGGTGGATCACCTGGCACCACCCGGATACTTCTCAGAGTTGCGCCACTTGCCAAATGAAGAATTTTTGGGGCAATTTAACATGACTTTGGCTCGGCAAGTGGCGATGGGATCTCAACTGCGGTTACGGTTTGAGCAGGAGGCCAAACTGTTAAGGAAATCTGTTGCGCAAGTAGCCCGCCGGGACCAGAGGATTCAGGCCATGGAAGACGAGAAGAAGAACTTGGAGACATTATTGGAAGCTGAAGCTGATATGAGAAAGGCCGCGGAGGCTAAGAATGCAGAGTTGGTTAAGGAGATGGAAAGCCTTCGTGCTCAGTTCACAGAACTCCAAGTTAGCCGCGACGGGCTATCTCACCAAGTGTCAACTCTTCAGGCTCAGGTTACAGGAGAAGAGAAAATAAAAGCCGCGTTTGAAGAGTTTAAAAAGTATGAGGATGAGCGGGTGAGCGCACGGTGTGCTGAGATGGATTCCCGGCTGGATGCCCTTAGCATAGATTTTGATGAGGAGCTATATCCGCATATGCTAACGGCGATCGCTGGTCGTCGGTGGGTAATTGGGCACGGTTTACGTCTGGCTGTGCTAAAATGTGCTGAGTCTCTGGAGTTAAGACAGACGTTTGCCAACGTGGTGTCCGCCGGGATCACAAAAGGCTTCTGTGATGGACTGAAGTATGCGCCCACCGCTGAGGTGGAGCTAGGAGAGGCAAAAGTTGGATTGGAGCTGGTCGAAGGTTATGATCTGGAAGCCGAGGGCAAGATTTATAGCGACATGCAAGCTCTAAAGGGTCTAAAGTATCCACAATATTGAGAACATAGAAAAGCTGAGGGAGGCGCCCAGATGTGCTTATTGGCGTACTTATTTTTGGAAAGCAGATACTGAGGCGACGATCACCCAATTGGTTCCGTAATATTCGTCATGTTCGTCACAGTTGTATGATTCCCGGTTACCTGAGGTACGTGACCCGTTGGATCCATGGGTGTTAAGGATGAAATGCTACTGGAGATGCAATTGCAGCATATGTGAGCCGCAATCGTGTAGAAAAAAAAGGCTGGATGTTTGCCGCACCCAGGGTGGGCTATGCTCTCATCATGCTTAGGTTCTGATGGCGTTCCTGTATATGTGCCTACCGCGGTTCCGCAGGGCCTTGCGATCCTGCTTGCTGATGCCGCAACACAAACGGATGTTTCGGAGGTGAATTCATCCCCTCAGCTAACTAGATCTAAGTCGTTGCCCTCATGTAAAACTTTAGATTAGCTATAGTACCGCCTGTGGTATTATAAATATTTTGTTTGTAACATTTGCACGGATGTCCGTGATAAACAATGATAATGCTTTTTTTTATTATGATTTTGCAATTGTTGCGTATTATGTGCTCGTGTGAGGCTTGTTTTTGGTAGCCCAACGTCTTAGTTCACGTTAGGAATAAGGATGCAGGATCCGTGGCCGTTGGGGTTGCAACCCACTTATACCGCAATTAAATTATGTAGGGTACTTAGACTATGATCAATCTGGAGATAATCAATATTGTGCATGCATTCATGAATGACAAATAATGATATATAAGGAGATTATGAATGACAGTTTTCACGAAAAAAGGTCGCAGGGCTTTAGCTAGCCCTCGCGGAGTTTTTTTAATTATCCTTAAAGATAAAATAGTTAAAAAAAAGAAAATATATACATGCGATTTCTTTTATTGGGGCCCCTAAGGCAACACGAGGATTCGTCACATGCCATCCCCAATGCTGCGGGTCCCTCTGAGGGGGGGGGATAACATTTCTCAGGTACGGATTTTACTTGTCTAGCGGGACGATCTGTGTCGTTCCTCAGTTTGCGCCCTTTCCCTTTCCCCCCCCCCCGCTTATTCCATATTTTATATTGCTTCCATCTCCTAGCGCTTCCGTGACTTATAGGTCTTCCAACTTTGGTCCGAGTTTTCCTCTGGCGCGGCTTTGACTTGTCCGTCATTGTTGCGTAAACAAAGTCTCCCGGTCTAAAAGCAAAGCCATAGACCCTATCATTGTAATACTTTGCCATCTTCATTTTGGACTTGGCCTCGCAAATTGCTGCGCGCTCTCTCTTTTCTTCTAGTAAATCTAAATTTAGTCGCAGCTCTTCATCGTTGTGTACAGTGTCAACTGTCATGGTGCGGTAAGTTGGCATTCCAATTTCAGCGGGTATGACGGCTTCCGTACCGTAGGTCAGGGAAAAGGGGGTGTCCCCATGGCTAGAATTATTCATCGTGCGGTGAGCCCAAAGGACACGAGGAAGTTTTTCTAGCCAATTCTTGTTTCCTTTGCCCAGACGTGCCTTGATCCCTTCCCCAGACTTCAGTTTGCCCTTTCCATAAGTCTATTAGACTACGGGTGTTTTACTGAGGCAAATCATTGCGTGATGTTCAATTTATCACACCAGTCCTTAAATGGGTTGTCACTAAATTGTTTGCCGTTATCCGATATTATTTCTCCTATGAGACTGAAGTGGCATACAATGTTGTCCCATATGAACTTTTTCACCTGATTTCCTGTGATCGTTGCCACAGATTTCACTTCCATCCATTTTGTGAAATAATCCATGGCGACTATCAAAAACTTGACCTTATCTGGTCCTTCTGGGAAAGGACTGGCTATATCGATTCCCCATTTTGTAAAACGGCCATGGAGCCGTGATTGGAGTTAGAGGTTGTTGCGGATTTCTTGCGTATCAGGGCGATGTACTTGACAATCGTTGCACGCGATTATTCATATCTCTTACGTCCCGGTGCATAGCTGGCCAATAATATCTAGTTGCATAGCCTTTGCTACTACTGACCGTGGTCCTGCATGCATACTGCATGACCCTTCATGAATTTCACAGATCACGTAGCTCGCTTGAAGTGGTCCCAAGCACCTTAACCATGCCTTTAAGAATGATCGCCTGTAGAGAGTCCCTTTCATTAATTCATATTGTCTGGCTTTTATGCGGAGTTTACTTGCTTCCTTATGTAACCAGGAAGAGTCCCATCCTTTCAGGTACTCCCATGATCATCCATGTCGGTCCATCCTCTTCTACCACGTTCGTCACCTCCTTTTCTTGTATTGATTATTCTTGAAGTACCTCGACCAAGACTTGTTTAGATAAATGCGCGAAACTAGTTGACGCAATCTTGCTCAGGGCGTCTGCTTTTTTGTTCTTGTTGCGGGGTACCTTGGCTTACAAAAATATTTGCAAGGCCAATGACCAAGCCTTTGACTTTCTCTGGTATTTTATCAATATTCTTTCTTCAGCGCGTAACGTCCCCAAGGACTTGGCTTGCTACCAACTTGGAGTCCACGTTTACTTGTACATTCTCTATGCCCATCTGCGCCGCTATACAAAGGCCAGCTATTAGTGCCTCATACTCTGCTCCATTATTGGAGGCGGTAAACTAAAACCGTAAAGCGTAGGTGAATTTCGGTCCAATTCTGTGGCTTGTCAGTATTAAACCTGCACCTGATCCAACTATACATGACGATCCATCCATGAATAGTGTCTAGGGATCCGGCAGGGTCGTCACAACTGGTGTGTTTGGTGGATTTTCATCCGGTTTCTCTACGAGGAAGTCCGTCAGTATCTGCCCTTTCACCGACGCTCTTAGACGGTATGTGATGTTGTGTTCTCCTAGCATGACACTCCATTTTTGTAACCGCCCTGCCACGTCGGGACGTGACATTATTTGTTTAATTGGTTGATCGGTAATAACTGCAATGGGATGCGCCTGAAAGTATCTCCGCAGCCTCTTAGCGGCAAAAACTAGTGATAGGACTAGCTTTTCCATTGGAGTGTAGTTTAACTCCGGGCCTTGCAATGCGCGGCTGATAAAGTAGACTGGCGTCTGAACCGTGCCCCTTTCAGTCATCAGGACTGCGCTAACTGCTCCGTAGGAAGCGGACAGATATACAATCAATTCCTCCTTTGGTTTGGGTGCTACCAGCAGGGGCAGCTCTGACAAATGTTGTTTTAGTTGCTTGAAGGCTTGTTCCGCTTCTGGGGTCCAGCGAAAGTCACTTTTTTTATGCATCTCTTCAAGGTTTTGAATAGCGGCAAGGACTTTTCCGCTGATTTGGAAAGGAATCTATTTAAACTAGCCAACTTCCCGTTGAGGCTCTAGACCTCTTTTATCGTCCGTGGGGATGGAAGTTGTAGTACTGCTTCCGTTTTGTCAGGACACGATTTTATCCCTTCTAGGGTAATCATGTACCCCAAGAACATCCCTTCCACTGCTCTAAACGTATATTTTTTAGGATTAAGCTTCATGTTTATTTTTCGTAACGTACGGAACGTTTCGCCTATGTCTCTTAGCATTTCAGCCTCTGTATGACTTTTAATGACCAAGTTATCGACATACACTTCCATGTTTTGACCAACATGACTGTCAAAAGCTCTGTCTACTAGCCGCTGGTATGTGGCGCCGACGTTCTTTAGACCACAGGCCTCTTTGTGTAAACATTACACTCTTTGGCAAGTAGTGGGAAAGCCGTTTTTTCTTTCATCTGTCTCTGCCATCTGTATTGATGTTATCCTTTGTAAGCTGTTAAGAAACACTTGAAAGGATAGCAATACAGAGAAGACTCGATTTTCCTAGTCAATTCTAGGATGAGGGTAACAATTCCTGCGGGGTCATGCATGTTTAAGTCCGTGAAATCTACACACATTCTCCAGCTACCGTCATACTTTTTCACCATGACTGGATTAGACAACCAGTTGTGGTAATATACTTCTCTCTTGATTCTTGCCGCTACGAGTTTTTGTACTTCCGCTTGGATAGCTTTCGCGCGTTCCGAGGCCTGACCACTTTTCTTCTGTCGGACGAGCGAGTATCCTTCCCGGATATTGAGCCGATGTTCAGCTATTGATCGCGGAACACCTGTCATGTCCGATGGCTGCCACGTGAATATATCCATGTTTTTCTTCAAGAGTGTGCATAGTTCCGTACGTCCTGCTAAGGACAACGTCCCCCCAATTGCCACTTTTTGATCAGGGAAATTCGGATGTATGGCTACTTTAAGGTTTTGATGACTGGTTCCTGCCACATTAGGTATCTCTTTGGGTGACGTAATCACCGTGGTGCACTCGGCGGGTATCAAGATAGTGCTACAGATAGTCACTATTCCCCCGTCGGCAGGAAACTTAAGCATTCCGTGGGCTGTGGATGGCACTGCTTGGATTTCTCTTATGCCCGGTCTCCCAATGATACCGTTGTATGGCAAAATTTATCTGACGATCATGAAATCCATCCACGCTTTTGTATAATGATCCGCGTCTCTAATTGTCACCAAAAGCCTAAGCTATCCCAGGGGCCATATAGTTTCTCCACTAAAACCGGTCAGCGATGTCCTTGCCGGTACCATCTGGCTTCTGATTTCCAGACGGAGTTGGTTAAAGCAGTGCTCATAAAGTATTTCCGTAGAGGAACCTCCGTCTATATATATGCGGTGGATCATATGTCCGCCGATTTCTGCTTCTATGACGAGCGGACCCTCTGTCCCATCACTATCGGCTAGTGGCGGAAACGTAATTTCGCTGCCGTAGGCGAAGCTTTGGGTCAATTTTTGCTTCGTCGTTCTCTGCCATTGTCGTATCATATAGATTGCTAAGGATTTGTCTTTAGTCGGGGCCTCCTTCTTTCCGCTCTTTATTTGATCCCGACCTTGCTTAATTTCTTTTATCAGATGCGAGAGTTTGTCGCCTCGAACAAATTCTTCGATCTGCTTTTTCAACTGCATGCACTCGTCCGTGTTATGCCCCTTATCGTTGTGGAAGTCGTAAAACTTATTGCTACTTCTTTTTTCGACCGGGGTTACCATAGGTGGCGGCGGTTTAAACTTTCTTGCCTCGGTCACGAGGATTTCCTTGGGCGTTTTGATAATGGGAGTAAACCTACTAGACCCCCGTCCTTCCCTTGGCTGACTTCAAAAGTCGGATTTTCGCTTAGTGGCCTGCCGCTTGGAATGGTCTTGTGATTTCCACGATAAGTGACCTTTCTTTTTAGAAGCAAGGCAAGCAGGGCTTTTTATCGTATGAAGGCTCGTGGTTAATTGTCTTTCATTTCTTCCAGGGTCCCTCTTTGGGGACATGTTCATTGAGACGTTTTGTTAGTTCGGGGTTGTTTACCCCATGCATGAACCCGGTGATCCGCATGCACTCAGGGGCTCCCTTAATGCGACCGGTTTTCAACTTGAATCGCTCCATGAATCATCAAGGGTCTCCCGTCCCTCTGCTTGATGTTGTGAATTTCACTGGATCTTTCTACATACTTCTTCTGCTGCATGAATTGGCAAGCGAGCCTGCTTTAAGACCCCTTGTACCATCTTTTTATTTCTGGAGGTAATTCATCGAACCATACCCTCGCAGCTCTAATCAAGGTAGAGTTGAACATATGACACCATGTAGGCATTGCACTATGTTACACCTGTGCCGCAGCTTGGAAGATTTTTAGGTGGTCTTCGGGTCCTCCTGTTCCATCATAAGTTTTCACATTGTTAGGCATGCGCGTCTTTCGCGAACTTTTAAAGTTGCGGATTCGAGGCGTGAACGGGTCCACATCCTCGCAAGTCCAGGGTTCGGACATGTCATCTTCATCTGCCAACTTACGCCTTTTTATCTTTAACTTCCAGTGCCCTCCGTTACTGGTACTGCTTTCCGATCCGCGAGATGATGAGGATTCACTTTCCCTCCACTTTTTTTACATTATGTGGGATCGATTTCGTAATTAGTTGTTGTTCCTCTGAGAGTTGTATCACTATAAGATTCTTCCGTGCCTGCATGGGGAGAACGTTCTTCCGTTTGGGAAACGTTCCATATTGTAGGGAATGGTACTCTTGTGGGAATGACCTCTGCTGTGAGAGGGCTCTCTCGAATCTGTCCGGCCTGGCCCCGAGTATGTATCACTAAGTTGCTCAATGACGCCTCTTTACTTCGATGGCTCAGGCATGCTAGCTATAAAACACGTTTTTATCATCGCGTCTTTCACGACCCCGCGTCCTAGACCTCTTAGGGTAGAATCTCGCGGGCGAATTTTCCGCCCTTGAGTTTAAGGAGTTCTCCCTTTCCCTTCGGGTTCTCTTGGAATTTTCTCCCAAATTTAGTCTGGTTTGGACTTCTTTTCGCTTGTCACGTCGTGTCTTTTCCATGATGATTGGCAGAATGTCTTCGTAGTGCTCTTCGCAGAAGTCCTGGATGTTCACTTTGGGTGCGGCATCCGACGCTTTTTCTTTATTTGTAGTTTTTGTGACGGTGGTCACAATGGGAGTTGCGTTAGCCATCATGCTCATTCTAACGAGAGTAATTCCTAGTATCGGGTCCCACGGATGGCGCCAACTTGTTGATACAAAGTTTGGTTGGGTCTAGCTTGATCCGAATAGGCGGCTATTCGGATGTGGAGCACCTTATTCTTGTACCAAGTGAATTCGTTGAAGGACCCTGCACAAGGAAACAAACACCGTTAATCTTATCGTGGGAGCGGATCCTATGATTGGAATCCGGCGTGAGAGTAAGTATACGGTTTAGAGAGTAATTGTATGTGGTTAGGGTTTTTGAGATACCTGTATTGACTATCATTATGCTCCTTTTATAGGCTGAATACCCTTTAGGGTTTCCATAACTTTCGGCCCAAGATGCGGCATTGTCGGGATTTGTTATTATCCTTACTGGTTCAAATAAGTAAAGTATATCTTCTGTTTGATTAGTTTATCAACTCTGAAAGATAACTCACAAAGGTACCGCGGCTACGAATAATAACCGCGGCATATGGATCCATGAAGCACTATGCCTGTGACCGCGACCCGCGACCGCTATACATGGGCCGAAAGCCCATTAGTAGCTACAAAGGCCACAAAAGTATTAGTGGGCCAGGCCGATCCATACTATACGTCCTCAATAAGAGATTACAAAAAAGTTAGAAGATTGATAAAAGGATTATCAAACCACTCAATTTAATTCAAAGTAAAATTCTTATGCCTAACTCTAAACAAACAAGATTTTTTCATTCAATTGTAATAATCGTTTTCATTCCAACTTTTATTACATCATACCAAACACTACCTATGAGTTCCTTGAACTACAACGTCAAAAAAATTGCGAAGAAATGTCTTCACTTTGAATTTTCCAAAAAATTGCATGATAATTTCAAAAAGCGACGAAACATTACCATTATGCACCCTCCAGAAACTAATTAAGACGCACTTACAAGTCTTGTCCGCTTGGTTACAAGAGAAAATTTCCCGTTTCAAGAGAATCATCACATATAGGACACCGAATCGTGTTCAAGTCAATAACACTCTTGTCCAAGTTGATCCTAGTTGGAAATATATGAGTAAAAAGCTCCCAGTTAATATGTTGTTTGTTAAACACTTCTATATACTGATCTAACTCAAAAAATAATGTGCAGTCGCCACCTTGACACCAAAGAAGGTAAAGGATGATGGTTTTGAGAAGAACGCACAAATGAAAAAGGAGGAGGTTGATCCAATCGTTACTTTTAGTAAGCCGCCACCAGTCCCACCGGTTCTGTTGGGTTTTTACAACTATTAACCATTAAATATCACGAGTACGCAGCGGAAAACATAGATCACGTATAGAATATGTAATTAACAAGGGTTCAAGAACGTGTGTACCTTTTAGCAATTAACGAATACACCATCTTGAATATACACGTGTGTATAAATTGAATACCACGCAAACTACACATCTAACGTTACCAAATAGATAACCTCTATGATGTGCATACACTACACGTCACCGAGATACGCTAAGATGCTAGTCCTTCTTTCACGAACAAAACGGCTGAGCACAATGTTCATGTATCGGAACGGTTGAACAAAACTGACACTTTGGTTGTGTGGCTATCGTCGACAACAACAATCCATTTGATTGGTTATTTATATACACATCCGGGGGGGGGACGACTACTAATGGGACATGAGGAGCGTTGTAGGATTTTGTTTCGAAATTAATTAAATAAAATAAACAAGAGGCAAAGTTCGGAGAATGTTGTTTATTGGTATGGTAACTGGTAGGTGTTTATATATATGACGAGTGACACTTTTTCAGGGAATATACAGAATATCTCAATATCGAATGGATATTTGGCTATGTGTTGGGACAGGGGCGGTGTCATGCTCGTTGAGCTGGGCTGTTGTTGTATGAAAAGTAGGGAGTGATTTTAACCTAATGAATTTGGTCTTCAAGTATAATTTACAACACATCCTTTAAGTTTCACCATTTGACACTTTCCTCACATGATTACCTTTTAGTGACGGGGTCATTAATATTTCGTGTAAACATTATTAATATAATTAATTATGATAAATATATTTATTACATTAATATCGTATACTCTGGTTGTATATGTGTGTGCCCTCCATAGGCTCACCATTATTTCTAGCCGTATAATTATTTATCGATATGGATTATCCCAACAGCTCCCATTGGACATGTCACCATAATTAAATATTAACTAACTTGGTAAGCGTCTTGCCACACACCATGCTACCAGAAATACCTGAGTGTACTTTCATAAAGTAATAGTTAAATCGATTTATGTATTCTACAATCCCTTTGTTCCGATACCGTGTTGTAAAAATGGGATATGGATCTATGTCACATTTCCATTATTTTAACGATTCTGTTACTCATATATATGATTAATCAAGATTACCAAAATCATTGAGTCATATCTTCTGAGTTTTGGGTGCGGCCTCACATCATCTTGGATTAACCCTTGAGCCGGGCCCTGTCGCATCATAATTCAACTATTACCGCCCGCCTACACGGAACAACATTTCTATATTGTCTACAGTGTCCAGGCATCATGGTAGCTATTTAACTATCTCTGACATAAGCCCTGATTATGTTACCTTATTCAGGATAACTTAAACTATATCAAGGATGGAATATCCACATATCTAAAACTACCTTGCATCTCAAGTCTAAGGATTTAGTAAATTAAAATCACTTACAAGATTTACTTAATGAAGACCGATCCTAAAGTGATAATTTGTTAGTTGGGGAAATCCAATATTCATCGTTTGATTATCATGAGATTGTTTGGTGGACTTATTCCTTAATATCTCAATACATAAAATCTCCCCCAATATCCACCTATCACTCAGAATGTCTTAGTTTAACACTATTCCCATATTGTATTCGACATCGGATTATTTAGAATAATACATTTATTATTCATGGATTTAAACATCGCAAATATTTTGGTCAACATTTTATATTAAATATAAACTATATACCTCGTATCATTATCAGTATGTTTAAAATTGTCCTACACTTCCCTTATCCAAATACTTAAATAGATCAATTGCATGATAATTCTAGTTGACAAGTTCATGCCTAAGAATAACGACAATCGTACTTGTGACAAGGCTTTGATTTAATACTTTCAACTAGATTTGTTCTATTGGAATTTTGTGAATACCTTATTTTACAGAATTTCAATAAGTGAAGTTCTTGAATATGTATGATGATTGTTTGTTCATATATATCCAAATATCTTGACACACTATTATCTCATAAGTTGTGTAACATCAACTATTGACACAATCATCTTCCACAGCTTCCAAAACTGTAAAGCATTCTTATTCTATAATGTGTAATGCAACTATGCTCTCAGTTAAGCACAACTAGTTCACATGGTCTTCATCTATCGGTTGAAAAATCATACCATAACTAGTATTGAGTGTCATCTCAATTAGATTTAGCATCCGTGTATAAAAACATCCCCATGCCTTTTAAAAATCAATAAAAGATGAATATTCTCTTTTATATGTTTGGACCTCTAACCAACTTACATGAACTCCAAGTTCTCCTTTGGTTGATTCTAATTGCATAATAAATTTGTTGCATATATATATCACTTAGCATTTTTTCATTACTATGGACAAAACCTTAATTAGAAGGTAAATTCCCAATTCCAAACCTATTTCTATTTAAAAATATTCAATACATTGAGTAATCTAATAATCTTTCGATTACAAATACCAATGTTGTCTAATCATCTTGCATTCAGGTATGATATAACTATTTCATCTACACAATATGTTGTTCATACTTGAATCATTTATTTTGTCCAACTGAATATCTTCATTCGTGTTCCAGCTTAGCAAAATATAAGTTTCCATTGAGCTTTCTTAAATGGTATGTCAAATTGTGTTAGATTTATATACCGCATATGTTCATAGAAATAAACATATATTTCAAGGTTGTAAGTTTTATTTCCTAAATCTTTTAGGTGATGAACACCTAAACACAATACTCCCACTAGCTTTTAGAAATACTTAAGAGTTATCTTTAATATTATTAAATTTAAACAAGAAAAATCATTTATTTAACAATAAACTTAGATTATTCTTCCTAGATGCTCTGCAATGATCCATTCTTGGATTCTTAGCGTTTGTTAAACTTTATAATGATTTAATATATTCATAAATCTTTTGATTCATCACCAACCCTCGCTACAGAATCATTCAACGAAGAGTTTTAAATTCCATTGTCATGTTTCATCTATATGAACACTAATATGACAATCAACCATCTTTATATAATTAATGCGCATAGAAAGAATATTTAATCAAAAAACAATTGCTTGCGTATGATTAAAAATCCTATCATAATGCATGCATTAAATATGTGTACAACATTGTCCTTATGAGTTTGATAACCAGCTACATAGTGAATCCTTAACTGCATCAATTGGGTCTATCTCTTACTATTTGCTCATAGTTGTGTAGATACCTCTCTCTCCTTTTAAGCTTCTATACATAGTCACCCGTAGGACTGAGCATTTGTTGAGATCTCTTAAAGTAAGATGTATGAAATAATCATAAGCATTGTATATAAATAAGCCTGCAATAAATGTACTGACTGTGAATGTGGATCCACATACTCTTTAATGCAGCTTGACAATGATGTGTATAGCTATTGATCTAATGAGTATACAGATTAATTCAGAGTATCATATCATACCAATCTGCCATCATTGTATGGCTGACTCTCACCCATCGTAGCATCCGCGAAATTAACTAAGAGATTCAATAGAATGCAATATCTCGCTTGTTGATAAGATCAGGGCGACCTGTGGTCGCACATAGTGATACCTCTGGAAGGTGTATAGCTTATAATGAATTCCTCACGCATATATTGCACTTAGTTAATACATGAACTAAAATCAACTTTCATAATAGCTGTTTATCCCCCCTGTCAAAGAACTCACTATGTGAATAATGTTGCAAAATCCAATACAGCCTTCATTCAACACCCCGCTGCGGAGCCAGAGTGATAGCCCACACACACCCACCCCCCCCCCCCCCCCCCACCCCCCCCCCCCCCACACCCCTGTACCTCACACGATCCCACCCCTCCCTATCCCCCCCACCTCCCCTTATACAAGTCCTTTTTTAACCCAATTTTAAAGCCTCGAATAATGATATTCACTTAGTGTTGTTTTAAGTGAGGTTTATGTATTTTGTATTTTTTTATCTCGTTTTTAAGATCTAAAAAAATGCTCACTGCTTTTTATATCTTAGACTTCTTCTATAATACTTAAGCATGTAGAGTCGCACATTACAAGATACATTGACATAGTTTCTGAGTTTAGTTTGTTATGTCATTCTTCCATAAGACTGTTCACTACACAGAACCAAATCAGAACTTTAATTTCAAGACTTAAAGGGAGTCATCACATTCCATAATATGATGGTGTCTTATTAACCTTCTAGGTTTGAGTTTTATTGAGTATATACAAGACATACGCAATTTCAAACCTTGACAGATTTGGAGGTAAAATATTAAAGTTATCAAAATTAAATAATTCTAAAGAATTTGATTCACACTCCAGGAACATTACCATGAATTTGTGGTATTCTATGAGTAATTTTATTGTGAGACTTTATCTTAATCTTTTAAAAACTTAATACTCTCTTTAGCTTCACATACTTATCAATTGTGTCAAACAAAATTTAATATATAGTATTTAAAAATATTTGCATGCAATAATGTATACAGCTTTAACTAGTTCAAGAACTCTATCCATGTTAACCATACATTATTTTGCCTTTGAACAATTCAAGGACTTTTGTTCATGTCATAGCCAGAAGATATAACTTACTTTATGTTATAAGTCTTTCAACATTTAAAGGACTTCATGTTTAATAATTTACATTAAACTTAAACATTTTTAACTAAAGTAATTTTGGAACGTTTACTTTATGTTATAAGTCTTTTAACATTTAACGGACTTCATGTTTAATATTTTACAAATTAAACATAAAACTATTTAACTAAAGTAATTCTAAACGTAACTCTTGGCTTCAGTGAGGATTTCAAGTTAATCAAGATTACTTCATTATTTTGGGACATCCCAAGAGCAACATAAACCTTTTACTCAAAGTAGTCTTTAAATCAGATTACTTTAATTTTTGGACATTCCAACTAACACATATAAACATTTTATTGAAGTAGTCTTTATTGCCCATATCTCGAACATATTTGTTTCTTACCTTACGGTCAAGAGAACACTTTTAATCATATCGTTATTGTCATGTGTTTGTAACTTGCACACAATAAAGATTTTCTCCCAATTGTGCATGACAACATCATACAATGGTAAAATCAAACAACATTTGTATGTTATATACAAACAAATTATGATAGTGTACTGATATTAGCTTTACGAGTAGATATAGAACCTCTTAGTTTAACAAGAATAACACTTGACTATCCTTTATAAACATAAGTATCTATAGTCGGGAAAATTATATATTATCTCAAGATTAAACAAGAAATAATCTAGGTTACTACAAAGATAAAGGAACCTTGTAGCTCCCACTGATTTTGACCAACATTCACATGAATGGTCTTGTTCAGAAAAATACTCAGGAGCTCCCACTGTGATTTGACAACATTGCAAGTGTTCCATAACTAGTGAAAACAAATAGTGATCTATTTATTTCCAACTCTATTGAAATCCTAAAAATTAGTTAATTATTTTCTTGGTTTTTCAAAAGTTGCTACTTTGCAGATGACGGGAACTATCCAATCAATAGCGATTGATTAATCTTGACAAATTGGGCATTGCAATTTCGTCCTTTAATGTTGATTTTTAAGAAAAACAACTTGATTTTATTATCTTAGTTTGCCTTTACATTTTACGGTAATAATGGTATTTTTCTAAACAAGAGCTTATAAAGACTATATTACATTAAGATCTTACCATTTGATAGCTTAAGAACATATTCTCTAGTTATTTATGTATGTTTATATCTTTCAAAATAGTTCACATGAAATCCATATGAAAATATAAGTCATGCAATCTTCTTACCATTTAAATTTGCTATGAGTTTGATTACATTAGGACAATTCCTACGTTCCTATTATAACTTTTCGAAGCAAGAAAGATGCTAGGAATGAGTCTCCATGTATCCTTACAAGGGACATGGATAGTCTCGGTTTGACTCTTTGATATAAGAAACATACTAAGGTTTACGGTTTTATCGTTTGCATTAATACTATTAATAAAATCGCAAAATTCATTTTAATATTTTCGATATAATTACTCATTGATGAAAATTTTAAACTACCATTGTTAGCAAAAATAAACAATTAATTTTCTAAGGATAGGATCCTACTTGACATACCACCACCACATCAGTTGATCTGCTAGTGATGGTGTATTCAAAAGGTAATCAACGATTGATAATTCACAACTTTTGTAACCCCTAAACCATATGGGACTTACTTTATTACAATAATATTATTAAGCTCATGTTCAATCCATCTATGCCGAAATGTTTAGGTCTAACCACATACAACGCTAAGTCGTCACAATCAAAAATATGATTATGTCAACACCTAGTCTCACGGAATCGTATAATCACTTGAGATTGCAAATCTTACACCCGTCTTATGCATAGTAATGAGCATTCTACACAAGTGTTTTTACAAATTGGATGGCCAACAAACTTAGTTAAAAAAGGGTAATTTTATTTCGAAGTGTTTCAATTTTTGTTGATGGACTAAGAAGCATGCCATACATCTTGTTATCATAGATTTTAATAAAAAACTCTTACTCTATTAATTATTTATTACGTTATCATCTATTATCATTGTATCTCTATACATAAATAGCGAGGACCTTAAAATTGACGGATTCAAACATAGCTTTAAAATATAAAGATTGCTTTTTTATCGCGGGAGGATAAAGATTTAAAGAATGATTAAAAACCATTCAAACACCTAGGCCATTCGCGACTCCTACATAGTATACATGGTAAGGAAACTACAACGTAGTCAGGTTTTATAGGGTAATGGTATCTACAAGACCGAAGTCTTGATGAGTCTCCCAGTACCCTTTATCATTGCACTTATAGTTTTTTGAAATTACGTCATTGATAAAAAATTAAAACTTCTTTAATTTAAATAATACATTATAAACTATAAAATTGCTAGTCTAGTCATGGAAGATTTATATGGATGTAAGCCGAATCCACTTTTGACTTTTGCATTAGTGTGTCCATAATAAATTCTTATAATTTCGATAATCATTAGTACATGTTTATAGTTGTTTTTCCGAAAAAAACCCTTTTATTTTCTCACAAGTCTCAAACTTAAATAAAAAACATAAACACAAAACTAATACATATAACAACTTATTTCAATAAGAAATACTTAACATTAAGTCATGCAATTTCCTTATGATCCTAATTATCTAATAATTAAAACATGTATATATTCATATAAGGCTCCTTCGTCCTAAAAACTCCGGCCACATCCATCGATATAATCGATTGCGTAAGCCATATATAAATATATACCACATAACACATAAAATTTAAAACAACCTTTAGGCCCCATTAAGACATAGCTAAGGTCTTCCCTAGCTTTTAAAGTCGTGGATCGAAACCACATAAATTTAATGTCTATGTTTTAATTCTTGATCATCATATTTGCATAAAACCCTTTTAACAATTAACAAGATTTATATCACATATCTCTCACATTGATAAATTGCAATGTATTTATCATGGATGCCGAATTAACAAATTAATTTCTAAACATAAAATGATCAATTAACAATTAAACGCTATCAAGTTTTATCCATAAAATTCATACAACCTAGAATTGTTTCTAATTCAATTTTATAATAATTAAAGATTGAATATTGATGCTCAAAGATCGAATCTTTACTGAATAAAAAACGCCCAAATGGCTTAAAAATATTAATCAAAGATATTAATTTGTCAATATTTTATTACTTTGTAACTACAAAAATCTATTACGATGGCTGTTGATGCCATGTTGGGTTTTTACAACTATTAACCATTAAATATCACGAGTACGCAGCGGAAAACATAGATCACGTATAGAATATGTAATTAACAAGGGTTCAAGAAAGTGTGTACCTTTTAGCAATTAACGAATACACCGTCTTGAATATACACGTGTGTATAAATTGAATACCACGCAAACTAATTAAGTTACCAAAATAGATAACCTCTATGATGTGCATACACTACACGTCACCGAGATACGCTAAGATGCTAGTCCTTCTTTCACGAATAAAACAACCGAACACAATGTTCATGTATCGGAACGGTCGAACAAAACTGACACTTTGGTTGTTTGCAATCTGTCGACGCAACAAACCAATGAAGGAAAAAACAAAACCACCTTTTGTTTTATCTATCACCATGTGCATGATTCTCTTTCTGATTGTTGAAAAAACAAGAAAAGAATAATGGTTTAGGAGTATATATATATGACGATTGACTTTTTAGGGATAATATCAATCGCATGATATTGGGTATATCTTATATCATGTCATTTGATTTATGAAAGTTAGGGAGTATATATAACCTAATGACTTGGTCTTCAAGTTATAATACAACACCTCCTTAAGTTTCACCAATTGACACTTTCCTCCCTTATACCCTTTTAGTTCGACGGGTCTTAATATTTCGTGAAACATATTAATATAATTAATATACGATAAATATATTAATTACATTAATAAACGTATCCTCTGTGTATAAGTGTGTGCCCCCATAGGCTCACATATTTCTAGCCGTATATTTATTTATGATATGGACATATCCCAACAGCTCCCACTTGGACATGTCACAAATAAATATAACAACATTGGTAAGCGTCTAGCAACACGCCAATGCTCCCAGAAATACCTGAGTGTACTTTCATAAAGTCACAGTTAAATGATTTAAGTATTTACAATCCCTTTGTTTCCGATACCGTGTTAAAAATGGATATGGATCAATAGTCATTCCATTAATTAACGATTCTGTTTCTCGTATATATGATTAATCAAGATTACCAAAAATCATTGAGACATATCTTCCTGAGTTTTTGGGTGCGGCCACACATACATCTGATTAACCCTACGAGGGGCCCAGTGGCATCATACTTCAACTATTGAAGGAACAAATTCTTTATTGACTACAAGTGTCAAGTCACCATGCTTCACAATCACTTCTGAAATAGCCCTTATTAGTTACCTTATTCAGGATAACTTAAACTATATCAAGAAGGAATATCCACATATGCTAAACCTACTTGCATCTCAAGTCTAAGGATTTAGTAAATTAAAATCACTTACAAGATTCACTTAATGACGCCGATCCATAAAGTGATAATCTTGTTAGTTGGGGAAATCCAATATTCATCTTATGAATATCATGTGAGTTTGGTGGACTTATCCTTAATATCACAAATATCAAATATCTCCAATATCACTAATCACTCAGAATTGTCTTAGTTTAATACTATTCCCATATTGTTAGTCGACAACGGATTAATTTAGAATAATACATTTATTATTCATGAATTTAAAGATGCAAATATAGGACACAATTTATATTAAAATTAACCCACATACCTCGTATCGTTATCATTAATAAAATTGTTTATAACATCCCTTATCCAAATACTAAATAGATCAAATGCATAAAAATTCTAGCTGACAAATCATGCCTCAAGATACGACAATCGTACTTGTTGACAAGGCTTAGATTTCATAATTTCAACTAGATTTGATCTTTAGGAATTTTGAGAATACTTATTTTAAGAATTCAATAAGTGAAGTTCTTGAATATGTATGATGATTGTTTGTTCATATATATCCAAATATCTTGACACACTATTATCTCATAAGTTGTGTAACATCAACTATTGACACAATCATCTTCCACAGCTTCCAAAACTGTAAAGCATTCTTATTCTTTAATGTGTAATGCAACTATGCTCTCAGTTAAGCACAACTAGTCCACATGGTCTTCATCAAACATGAAATCATACCATAACTAGTATTGAGTGTCATCTCAATTAGATTTAGCATCCGTGTACAAAAACATCCCCATGCCTTTTAAAATCCGTAAACGATGAATATTCTCTTAATAATGTTTGGCACCTCATGAACTCCAAGTTCATTGGTTTATTCTTATTGCACAACAAATTGTTGCAATATATATCCTTAGATTTTCATTACTCTGGAAAAATCCATAATCTAAGAAGAATTCCAAAACCAAACATATCCTATTAAAATATTCGATTCAATTATTATCAAATAACTTTCGATTAAATACCAATGTTGTCAAATCATCTTGCATTCATGCATGATACAACTATTCATCTACACAATATGATGTACATAATGAATCATTTAGTCCAACTAATATTTCATTGATGTTCTATCTTATCAAAAGATATGAATCCATTTAGACTTTCTAAATGATATGTCATGTTGTGTTAGACTTATATACCACATAAGTTTATTACAGTAATCATATTACTTCAAGGTTGTAATTTAATTTCCTAAATCTTTCAGGTGAAGGAATCCTGAATATAATACTTCCACTAGCTTTTAGAAATACTCAGGAGTTATCTTAATTATAATTAAATTCAAATCAAGTAAATGATTTAATTAATAATAAACTTAAGATTATCCTCCTAGATGCTTACAATAATCCATACTTGGATTCTTGCCATTTGTACACTTCATAAAGATTCTATGAATTCATAAACTCCTTTGATTACTAACCGTCCTCGCAATAGTAATCATTCAAGGAAGAGTTTAAATTCTATTGCCATATTTCATCTATATGAACTCTAGTATGACAATCAACCATCTTTATATACTTAATGTGCATAGAAAGAATATTTAATCACAATCAATTGCTTGAGTATGATTAAAATCCTATCTTAATACATGCATTAAATATGTGTACAACATTGTCCATATGAGTTTGATACCTAGAACATTACCACTTGGGTTTTTCTTCTCTTTGAGGAAACTCATTATAACTTCACAGTCTAACTGTTTTAGTTAAAGATCAATCAAATTTCAAAATTGATTATCTTGTGGACAGCAGAGTATTACCACTCTGATCCTTGACGATCTCTATACCAAGTACATTTCCTTTTGCTTTATCCAGCAAACCTTTGGTAGCCCAGATCTCAACCTTGCATCCGCAAGAAAAAACCATATCATCTTTATAGAGAAATAGATGTATGAACATACCTGGTGTATACTCCCAGTAATAGCCATTGCTGTCGTCACTGCATTTCCTGCAACCGTTGCTAAGTACATACTGACCTAGCATCCATGTCATCTTTCAATCCAGCATTTCACTTGAAAATCACCTCACAAGCAACTGTATTATTGAAAGTCAATGACTCATGTGCATAAATCTTATCCACTGTAGAAACTACAAAAGCAACCTCATTACTGTCTTCTTTATAACTGAATACTTCCCATGCTGAGTGTTGCTTCCTATCACGTGCTGAATGATAGTATATCAAATCCTGAGTTTGTACTTCCTATGAACCAACTACATGATCGACATTCCCATCAGGTTTCACCTTAAATGTATGATCCTCCTGTGGTTCCAAGAATCAAGAACATTACCCATCTTGATCTTCCACTCAGTCTGTTATTCCTTTTCCTGCTCCTTTACCAAGCAGTCTGTGTTTGTCTTCAATTCAGGTTGATTGTCCTTCAACCGTCTTTGAGCCACTGCATTATCATCATTACTAACCTGAAAAACCTCAGCTTTACGATCCCCTTGAGCTCCCTGTAGTTCCACCTCAAACCAAACACGTTTTTCATCATGTACTCCATAGACTCCTTCAACACCAAGACTAAGTTGTTTGAACCCAACTTGTTTTGAACCTCCATGCTTTTGTACAATATTCTCATCGAGCTTTTTGATGTTTAACCTAGTATTCATATTAGCCATTCTTTTAACCATTTGCTAACCGTTTAACCTTTTATGAATTTACCTACACAAAACACGATCTAGCAAAGTAACATGTTTGTAAAAAACCCTTGTTTTATCGATATAACCCTAAGAATAAACCTTCTTAGATATTGATCAAACCAAGAAACCCTTCAAAAAACAAAACCCCTTCTTAATCAAATATCGATTAAACCTTGGAAATCAGACCATCCAATAAAATCGACAACCCTTGATTCAAGAAAGTACCCAACGCTTTTTGAAGTAACCCTTGTCGTACTTTTATTTTTGAAAAAATTACTTGTTAACCTATGAAACTTTGCACTCTCGCAAGTCTTGGACTTATTTTTCTGACCCTTTGTATTTTTTGTAACCTTGTGATATAAACCTTACAACACCGAATCAAACAAAGTACCTTGTGCAATAACTCTAAATAATAATTTTTTTTAATTATTATTATTATTTGAAAACTAACCTCCCATAAGTCTTTTACATCTTGTCGCGGACCCAGACAATCAAAGAACTCAAGAACCTTTAACTTGTCGATACTATGTTGCTCCTTGACGTCAAAAAACCTCAACACTAAGAACTTTTGTTGTTGAAAACCTGGTAGCCCAAACAGAATAAAACCCTCTTGTTACTTCCGAAAAAACCAAACAACAAAGATCTCTTCTTGATCGATCCTAGTTAACCATAGAACCCATGAACTTGAGCTCTTGATACTACTTGTAAGATTCGACACCCTACAACCTGGTTACTAGTGCGGAATAAATCTGATCTTGAAGACGAACATAACCCAACAGATTATGTATGATAAAAAAAGAAAAAGATACACAAGAACATAACTCTTAATATTAAATGTTTATTGAGAAAGGAAAGAATGAAGTACAAAACCCCTCCCTCAGCACCTCCTTTTATAGAGATGAGGAGGAGAACAAACATGTTGGAAGAATAATGTATAAAACTCCTCCCCTTCACCTCCTTTTATGGAGATGAGGGGGAGGATGGGCTTGGGCCGTAGAGAAACCCAACAACCCTAATATGGCTATAATTAGAGTTGACTTTACCCTAAACCCCCTAACCTATTGACTAAAGTGAATACTATATCTAACAAAAATGACAACAAGTTTTCTTTTTGTAGTTGTCGATGGAATTAACGGCAGAGTTAAGACTGCTCGTTCCTCTAACATAATATATATACATTGGCCTAACCAGCTTCAATATGACTGAGAAAATGAGAAACCTATTAATATCATATTGAAGGGATAATAATAATAGATCATTAATGACAACAGCAGTAGCCTCACCGAATGATATTGGAAAGTCTTCCATCAATAGCACTAACGGGAATTCCATTCGCAAGGTCTTTTACAATCCACTAGCCGAGTAACCGCGCAATGCGGCGGTGGGTACCCGTATGATTATAATTTTCGGTAATAGTAATGTCTTTTTGATGAATTGCATTTATAGAATGAAAAAAAAGTTCAACAAAGGTTATTATTGGAAATTAGCTTGTTTTTTCTTATGAATTTAGTAACATTATAAAAAGCTTTTATAGCAGGGTACCCGTGCATTACGGCGGCGGGCACCTTATAATCAAAATTTTTGTTAAGCGATTATATGTTTCTCACGATGTTAACTTTACGCATATAGATAGCTTTAGGAAACAACTTTACCACACATTATTTCATAAAAAATGGCAGACAACCCGTGCATCACGAAGCAACGACGATACGGAAAACGATTTCGGTCTCAACTATTGCTAGTTGTTTTGGAGGTGTATATTATATACAACTAAATTTATAAAGATAGAGAGTATGGGAGATACGTTAGCGGTTTTAGCGCCATTGATGGTGTCTATTATTGCCTAAGTTATGGTCGTAAATAGTGGGTCCCATTGCCGATTTATCTACCTATCATGTGTCGAAAAATGTGGTGTCAGAAAGTCTAACTACATAAAAGATTGGTTTCTATGACCCGCTTAATGTCATGTAAATTTCATTTAGTGGTGTTTTAAAGAAGAAAAAAAAAGATAAGATGATTTATGCATTATCATTTTGTATCATGTGTTATATTAAGTTTAGAGTAAATTGCAAAATGGTCCTTGTGGTTTGGCCAAATTGCAGATTTAGTCCGTCAAATTTCCAAATTGCAAAAACAGTCTGTATTTTGAAGGTTTGGTTCCACTTTGGGAAGTGATTTGCACACTCCATTTATTGATTGGCACACTCAAAATGTGTGTGTGTTGCCATTTATACCCCTCAATTAGTTAGTGGAGTGTGGAAATCAAGACACAAATGCTAAGGGTATAAATGGCATGACACATAATTTTGAGTGTGCAAATATATTTAAGAGAGTGTGCAAATCACCTCCCTTCCACTTTTGGTCCTTGGTCGACCTAAAATGACTAAAAAACTCATCTGTTCTTTTACAAAAATCGCCTGTTAAGAGGGGTATTTTAGTCATTTTCAGGTCGAACGCAAGGACCAAAAGCGCATTTCACAGCCGCACCCCTATGGGACGGTTACGCGATTGGAACCACCTTCAAAATCCGGACTGTTTTTGCAATTTTGAAATTCGACAAACAAATCTGCAATTTGGTCAAACCACAAGGACCATTTTTGCAATTTACTCTTTAAGTTTATTTTTGAGTGAGGGATATTTTAAAAATATCATTAATTAATTGTAAATTTCATTTAATTATGTTTTAAAAAGGAAAAAAATGATAAGATGATTTATGCATTATTGTTTTGTATCATGTGATATATTAATTGTACTTGTTTAGTAAGAATGTTGATGATCAATTTTTTATTATCTACGTTGTTGATATGATATGCTTGCGTACATAAAGATTTGGTTGTGTATTGACTTTATATAGTGGCTAGGTTGATGAGGAGTTGAATATATATTTATTACTAATTACTAATAAGCGTTGTGTGAGAAAAAATTTTAGCCCATGAAAAGGTTAATGAGAAACGTATGGTCTTTTGTTTAAGTGATGGTTATATAAAAATTTAAATTTTTTATGAGGCCCAAATGTTTTTATTGAGGCTTTATTAAGGCATTGAATTTCGGACGTTTTTTGTTGCTAGTTTTTGAATGAGGGTCGTGGTGTGTTTTTTAGGTTGTAGAGAGGAAGACGAACTGTTTTTTAGTGGGAGTTTTTATTGCGTGGATTTGTATTAATAATATACAACGGTTACTAGTCGATGCCTTGTTGTTGACTACGACCATTTGCAACTAGTCGGGCTTTGTACCGACTTAAGGACCCGTCAGCATTATATTTGTGTTTGTATAACCACATGGAGCGGACAATGTTGACATTTGGTGGGCGAGGAACAAGCACCCAAGTTTCATTGTCGATGAGAGCTTTATATTCGTCACACATAGCCTGTTTCCAGTTAGGATCTCGTAGGGCATGGAAAGGAGACTTAGGGATGAGGGAGGAGGTGGTAACATGGAAGTTGTATTTGGGGTTAGCTTTCACAATTCCAACTTTAGAACGTGTGACCATAGGGTGTTGCGAGGTAGATGGTGGTGGTGGTGGTGGCGGTGGCGAGGTGTTTGGTGGTAGCGTTGTGTTTAGTGGTGATGGTGTTGGCAACGGAGTTAGAGGTGTTGTTTGTGGGGTTGTTTGTGGTGTGGTTTGTGATGGTGTTTGTTGAGGAGAAGTATGTGTGGTAAGAAGGCGAAGTGCAATGGGGGAGGTGTCGAGATTATCATCTAAGAATTGGTATGAGAGGGGTTGAGTTGGAGTCATGGAGCCGAATGGAAAGACAGTTTCGTCAAATGTGACATGACGGGAAATAATGATTTTGTTGGTGTTCAGGTCAAGGCACTGATATCCACGATGATTGTAAGGGTACTCGAGAAAGATAAATGGTGTGGTACGAGGGGCAAGTTTGTGCGGTGGAAAGGTGTAAGGGTAACAAAGGCATCTAAACGTGCGTGTAAGAGGTTGGTTTGTTAAATAATTTCATGTAAGGGATGTCATTGTTGATAGAGGTGGAGGAGAGGATATTAAGTAAGTAAGCGGCAGTAAGTCGTGCTTCGACCCAATACTCGGGAGGAAGACGGGCTTGAAAAAGGAGATAACGTACTACGTTATTGATAGTACGAATCATGCGTTCAGATTTGTCATTTTGTTGAGATGTATGTGGGTATGAGAAACGAAATTGAATGCCATTAGTAGAAAATAATTCATGGAGGGAGTTGTTGTCAAATTCTTCACCATGATCACATTGGAAAGCTTTAATTTCACGGTTGAATTGGGTTTTTACAAATGCACGAAAGTATAGAAGTTTTGACTGTGTATCAGATTTTTTGTGAAGTGGGTAGACCCACAAAAATATGAATAGTGTTCTAAGAAAAGGACATAGTATTTATATCCACTCATGTTAGAGACAGGAGATGTCCAAAGGTCTAGGTGAATAATGTCAAAGGGAGATGTGACAATAGAGGTAGATCGTTAAAAGGGAAGTTTTGTTTGTTTTCCTAACTGGTAGGCACAACACAAGTGTTGAGTGTTTTGTTTATTACAAGACACAAGGCCACGTGACGACAGGGTTTGAATTACATTGTCACCGGGGTGACTAAGACGTTGATGCCAAAGGGAATGATTATTAATAAGTAGGGCAAAGGCTGAGGCGGCAACGTGTAAGGGGTATAGATCACCCGTGCTGCCACAACGAAGAAGGGTTTGACGTGTATGATAATCTCGTACAGTGAAACCATAGGGATCAAAATCAATGGAGCATTTATTATCAGTGGTGAATTTACGTACAGAAACAAAGTTTTTAATTATATAGGGTGTGACAAGAACATTTTTAAGGTGGAGTGGGTGATATGGATTAGGGATTTGTACATGTCCAGAGTGGGTGACAGGTATAGATAATCCATTTTCGACAATAACTGAATGAAAATTACGATTAAGAAAAGAGGTTTGAAGGTTACTGGTGTGAGATGAAAGGTGAGAAGTTGCTCCGGTATTCATATACCATTGTTGATCATGAGAAGCCATAAGAACAAGCTTTTTTTCGATGAACAGTACTCGCCGATGAATAGTGACGCCGATGAACAATAATTTTTTTTTAGTAGGTGTTATCGGGTTATCCATATGATGTTGTATAACCCGATAACACCTACTAAAAACCTTGCCATTAGCTAGATAATGAAAAGGATCACGTGTAATCTTTTATATATATATATATATATATATTTTAAACGGCACGTGTAATCTTTTATATAATAAAAGAATTACATCATTTCGGAGTTTTTCATCAAATTGAATCATATGAATTTAAAAATTAGACCAATCAGAACGCTTGATTTTGCCACGTAGACAAAATCGTGTGATCTGATTGGTCAATAAAAGTCAAAATTAAATCGATTTGGTCAAAATTAAAAATTTGTGATGGAGAAATATGGCGAGAAAAAAAATACATAAAAATATATGTGTCAAATTTGTGAAGAAAAAAACTTGAAAAAGTGGAGGTAATTAATAAAAATTTAGTGATTTTTAATTTTAAATAAATACTTTTTTTTCTTTTACTTACTAAAACAACTAACAGAGTGATTCAAAAGATCACATACATTGAGTATAGGTTCAAAGAACTCGTTATCTATATTTGACGGAAGAGGCGTATCATAAGTTCTTCCATGAAAGTCATTTTAAAACGTCCTCCATAATGGTGAAAATAACTGTTTAGAGATAAAATCTTTTTCTTGTTTCACATTATGGTCCAATATGGTCATGCTCAACTTCTCAACTGCTCAACTTCACTTAATGGTCGCCACGTGGCAGTTTGCAAGTACATTTTACTTTAGGTTAGATGCAGGCATGACCCACTATTGTGGCCCACAACACTCAACCACTACTTTGTCATATCTCTCACCAATTGCTCAACCGACGGCTGCTCAACCCACAAGTGCTCAACCGGTGGCTTTATACTTTTTTACTTTTTGATAATAATATTAAATGTCCAATATACCCTTATAATTTTTTTTCTTTCTCTTTCTAGTTTATCTTCTGGAAAGTGTAGTTTTTCCCTTTCTCTTTCTTGTTTATCTTGGGAGTTTGGTTGTTTTATTTACATTTATCATATGATTAGAAATTCATAGTAACAAGTAACAACGCTTTGTTTTGAAGATCGTGCAATTCGCAAATAACCAATGATGGTTAACGGTTTATGGTGATAGAAATCATTCACATGTTCAAACAATATAACTCTTATCCCGTTTTTTATTTCTTCGACTATGTATTCACGAGCTGACGACAAGCTAGTATTATGATATTTCAAGTCCCTCGCTTATCTTTTCTTACCATAAATACAACACACACCTTTTTCTGGAACATCAGCTAACTCGTGCAATCGAGCTCAAACTTGAATCTCAATCTCAACATTAGGATTCGAAAACCACGTTTTGCATAGAACTGATGTCAACCAAGATTTTAAGGTAAATGGGAAATTGGTAGACTGTTGGATATGTTCCACGGAGAATGTTTCTTATCTAGCAACTGCATCCGAGTTGCCATACCAACATAAGGTTACCAACTATTTAGCCACTGCAACACCAATGTAACAGTTTTGAAAAAGTCCCAACAAATCTTTTGTGCTCGGCATTTGAAATCTGATACATTTTGAGTTCACCGATTGTGGGGCAGCTACAACTGAAAAGACTAAAGGAAAAGTAGATCATCAAAAAGTATGCCCCATACATAAAGTCAACTTAATTCATATAAAACTCACTCTGGTAATTTGAGCGAATTTAGGGATACAGTATGCCTTCTGGAAAGTGAAGTTTCATAGTGATTTATAAAAGGCCATGAAAAACTAGTCTGCTGTGTCCCCAAATACATGATTTTAAAGTTCCAACATGGTTTTAAAGAATCAGTCCGGCCCCAAATACATTTGAAACTTATGTTATTAGTGATAGAGTACTCGTTTGTCTGGGAAAGATCATTGAATCACTTTCAATACATAGCAAACATAAGGAGCTATGGTAATTATGGGCTTTGTGATGCACTATAGAAAAAAGATCCCTATGTTCATAACAATCATCTTCAATCACTTCAACAAGTCTTGCTGCAGAAACATAGCGCTAGCTAGTATATAAAGCCATAAAAGAACCCTTCAACTTAATTAAATAACGCTAACATGATCTTGAAAGCAAATTGGGAAATAAGTCTAAACAGTGTATTTATAAACATGATCTTTATAAGCCGAAGCTAAAGCAAGACCATTGACAGAACCATTTATATATAGATGATGTAAATCTTCTAAAGTTATTGTTGTTGACATGAGTGCTTCATGGTTGTTATTGAATGGGATTTAGAGGACTTCTCGAAGATGATGAACAAAGAGAATGGGATTATTAACCATTATTAGCAAGAGAATGGGATTATTTTTTCGAAGAAGATAAATAAGTAAGAGAAAGAAAAAAAAGTTATAAGGGTATTTTGGACATTTAATATTATTAGCAAAAAGTAAAAAGGTAGGTAGCCGTCGATTGAGCACTTGTGGGTTGAACAGCCGTCGGTCGGTTGAGCAATTGGTGAGAGACAAGACAAAGTAGTGGTTGGACCACAATAGTAGGTCATGTCTGCATCTAACCTAAAGTAAAATGTACTTGCAAACTGTCATGTGACAACCATTGAGTGAAGTTGAGCAGTTGAGAAGTTGAGCATAACCATATTGAGAAGATTTTGAAAAGTTGACCATAATGGGGAACAAGAAAAAGATCTTATCCCTAAACAGTAATTTTCTCTCCATAATACATGCGAGTTTCACACTTGCAATCTTGCATTGTTTGATCAAATACTGTTTCTTGTACTTTTATTTCTTATCTGTTGATGTCAAGAAATTGATGCAGCTAATCTATCTATTTCCTGTACTCAATTACTATCATTTTCCATAATGCGAGTTTTTAGACGTGTAAGATGATTATTTCAACCTTCTAGAACAAACCATCTTACAAGTTTCTTCATAAAACAAAATATAAAAAAACAGAATTATTGCAATTTTCTTTAATTCCCACCCAATCCACAAATTACTATTCTCACCTTCCATAATATTAACTTTTGTATCTATCTTTCAACTTCAAACGACATAAAAGGTCTTAGAAGGGTACAAAGATAGTGAAATGCAAGCTTCCTAGTTGACATTTGACACCCATTGACATATACTCGCATCCCTTCACAACTTAGAGGTTAGAAAGTTTCATTTTTACGCCTTTAAATGCTATTAGAAATTAAGAAGATTCAAAAATTATGGTTTGCGACGAGTCTTTCAGATTCAATGAGTGATTGTGTTCACTTTCGTAAGTCACTATAAGCATAGTTGGGTCGTCTAAAGCTCTTTCAACGTGTTTTCTAGCGGGGCACCCTCTCAAACTGCTGCATTTGTAATAACCCCTGGATTTTGCAAGCGGAAATAAAAATTGGTTAGAACACATCAAACTAGATGAACATTCACCCAAAAGTGTTTCATAAATAACGTTACCAGGTTTTAGATATTTAATTGATTATCTCTGGTCTTTTAATGAAACACAAAACTTTAAATTTGTACGCTCTCACAACATAAAACAAAGTTAAGACAATGAACTTGTTATATCTTGCAATCATAAGTCATAATCAATCAAAAACCACATCTTTTATTTTTTTATATTTTCTAATAAGAAGATAATTTAGGAAAAAAATGAATAGCACTATATTTTATTTTATAAAGATGGTTAAAGACAAACTAATTTGAAGACATAATATATCAACTAGGAAACAATTCCCATCATCAATCTTAAAAAGAATTGGATACCCATCAATAATCCAAAATTATCACCGAACAGGTTTGGTTTTTCTTGGAACACATTTATTACCTAAAAAAATTGGTGTCGGTTATTATATCCGTCTACCAGTTTTTTGCTTGTATCCGCAAGTTTTTGATGTTACATTTTTTGTGCATAAAGCGTTCAAATTATACATTCGCACATTACAAAGACGAGTATCTTAATGTTACCCGATTGATATTAGTAAAAACTTTTAACATAAGAATATCAGTCATAAACTGGAGTTGACTTACTAAAACCATTGACTTTTTGTCTTTATTAATTTGGTTGTTGCAATAAAGTTTTACCTAAAATTCATTGTGCATACACAAAAGTTGAAGTTGACTTTCCAAAATCACTGACTTTTTGTCTTTATTAATTCGGTTGTTGCCAGTGTTTTGAAACCCGGTTCGACCCGGCCGGGTCAACCGGTTGAACCGGTTCCGGCCGAAAAAATGGGTCAAATTAAACCGGGTTTCATATTTTCGAAACCCGGTTTGACCCGCCGGGTTTGACCGGGTTTGGAGTGACCCGGGTCAACCCGGGTCATGAGACCCGGCCGGGTTTCTGTTTTTTTGTATTTTTTTATAAAATAAAACATGTTAATTGCATATATTTGCGACGTAATTTTAATTTTACATGTTATATTTGTTAATAAATAGTCTTTTATAGGCTTAATAATGCAAATAAGTTCATGATTTATATACATACTTTCTTTCTAATTATTGAAAATATATATATATATATATATATATATATATTGTTTTTTGGAAACCGGTTTGACCGGCGGCCAACCGGTCAACCGGGTGACCCGTGACCTGCGACCAGTCGATTTCAAAACCCGGTTTTCAAAAGATTGGTTGTTGCAATAAAGTTTTACCTAATATTCATTGTGCTTGAATAAAAAAAAGTCCAAGCAACCCACTTTAGCAATTACCCAAAACACCCTTAACCATTAGTCAATCTTTCTGACTTTTGGGCCGGCTACATACCCCAACACTAATAAAATAACATTAATTAATTAGGGGGTTTTAACCTATCTTTTTTTTAGGGTCCCTTGATTCATACACACTTTTGACTTGAACCATACACAACTATGGTTCAAAAGTGTGTATTAATGATTACCTTTTTAATATTTTCATCACTTTGAACATTAAATAATATTTTTTATATCCAAACAACGTATCATTATATAATGATTACCTCTAAAGTTTTTTATACTGGACTTATTTATCATTTATTTTATACCAAGGCAATTGTTAAGTAATAGTTAAAAAATTATAATTTTTCCTTATATAAAAATACACTATAAAAATGTAAAACAAATGTTAACAACTACATTATTAAAAATTTAAATAGATTACAAAGTACGTGATTAACTTGATGTTTTTTTTCTAATAGTAAACTAATGATAACAATCATTTTTTAATTAATTCTTCTACAATTAATCTTATATATATACCAATAAAAAGTAAACAAATAATATAATTTTTACTAGTGTTGCAAAACAAGGTCTACAAGGCCGATTAATCACCGATTAGACGCTACAAGGCCATCAACCTTGCCGATTAATGTAACAGGGTCAAACAAATAGGTCAACTGTGATCAACGGCGATCAACGGTTTAAATCTATTACAAGTTGTTTTTTAGAAAAACATTTGCCAATAATATCAAAACTCGACGAAAGTACACAAAACTTGCCGGAAATACCCAAATTTTGCCAAAAATGCCAATCTGATTAATCGCCGATTAATCCCGCCTTGACCGATTATAAGCTACAAGGTGGTCTGAAACGCCCGGTACTAACGATTCACGATTTTTTCAACATTGGTTTTACTGAACAAGCAAAAGAACCCGCGCGTTGCAGCGGGGCTAATTTTTTCCCGAATATTTTTTTACGTTTCGGGTTTATTAGGGCGATTGCGTTATGGCGGGGCAAATTTTTAATATTATCTTTTTTTGTAGAATTCGAGGGGGGAATTAAAAAAAAAATTGCGTAGGTACGCATTTTTTCCCGAATATTTTCTTTTTTTGGGACGGTTTTGTAAATTTTTTACGGGAATTTTTGTGTAAGAAAATCGTAAATAGTTAAAAGGTGAGGGTCCGTTTTGTATTATTTTTGTACTTTGGCCAGATTTTAGGCTATTTTTTGGGTTTTTTTTTGCTAATTTTTTCCCGGATATTTCCTTTTTTTGTATGATTCGGGAAAAAAAATTTGCGTTGGGACGGGTTAATTTTTTCCCGAATATATTTTTTTTGGGACGGTTCGATATCTTTTTTTTGGGCCGATGAATGTAAAAAAGTTGTGAACAATAAAAACTTGACGTGCTTTTTTTTAAAATTTTTTTACGGGATTTTTTGTGTAAGAAAATCGTAAATAGTTAAAAGTTGAGGGACCGTTTTGTATTTTTTTTACTTTGGGCCAGATTTCATATGCTAATTTTGGGGGGCTAGTTTTTTTATACTTTGGGCAATTTTGGTGGTCACATTTTATATGCGAATTTTACTAGTTTGTACGACAAATGTGTATATTAGTAATAAATATTATTATATGACTTAGTTATGGAGAACTCATGATTTAAAGGTGTTGTTTTTTTTTGTTTATATGAGTTTATTTTAATAATAGAATGGGTTGTGACGTTTGTGACCATATCGACTATTTTAAAAGATATTAGTATCGAAGATGTTATTCGCGGGTATTTTTTATCTGAACAAATCAAAACTTTTGTAATATTATTTTACCTCCTACTTGTGCATACAAATTATTACAAAAAAACAAAAACAAAATAAATTTTAAAAAAAAACCAAAATCGGTGCCTGACCTAAAATGAGAGTCCCAGATACAATAGCAACAGTGCCCACTGTCAAAACGATAGTGAATTTGTCACTCAATGTGTATAATATATTATTTGTTTACTTTGTATTTCAATATTAATATGATTAATTGTAAAAGAAATAATAGAAAAAAATAAATGATAAATAAAATCACAATAATTAGTTAATTAATATTTAAAAGAAAGTAGAGGTAATCATTATTTAATGATTAGTTGTTTAATTATAAAAGTAATTAAAAGAATAAAACATAATTATTAGACCTATAAGTGTGTATGGTTCAAGTCAAAAGTGTGTATGAATCAAAGAACCCTTAATTAATTAGGGGTTTTAACCTATCTTTTTTTTACCCTTAACCATTAGTCAATCTTTCTGACTTTTGGGCCAGTTACATGCCCCAACACTAATAAAATAACATTAATTAATTAGGGGGTTTTAACCTATCTTTTTTTTACCCTATGGGCTATGTCAGAGTTACCCACAGTTGAGATACGAATGTGTATGCACTAATGCTGAAAAGTCTAAAACCTTTTATTGAAACTAGCTACACCCAAACTATTATTGTAACCTTGTCTTTTTATCGAGATAGTTTACTTAGTTGAGACTTGAAAGATAACTGTTTTTGAGTACATTAAAAACTACACTCCTATTGGTTGCAATTACTTGTACCAAGTATTCTGGCACAACTTACTTATTGACTTGGTAAGTTATAGTGTTTACAAAATGTAATACTCCTAAGAAAAGTGTTCGGACAACGTCTAACAACAAGAACATGCATAGGTAAAAATAACAAGAAAGTTACCTAGGATGTGGCGACCCTTTGATCGGTTTTTGACCATACTTCCTCCATGAATAATCATCCGGTGGTATATCCGCCATCTTCAAACTTATCGCGGGTACTCTCACCACTCTTTTCATTCTCGATTTCCTAAAACAAAAAATCAAAAACCAAATTAATTAAACTGTTTCTATCTATGTAAATGACCAATCAAAATTAAAACAGATATTTCAAACGTTAGCATATAGTAATAGTTGTTTATATTTACCGTTTCTTAGTACAATGACAACGACCCGAAGAATTAGTACACTTGGTATGCGAATCATCAACCGAATTACATTTCCTTTTAAAAGACGAATTCGACGCATTTGGTTGACCCGCAGACGAAACTTGAGACATATTTGTTATCTGAAACCCGGATGACATCGACGGCTGCAAGCCGTCAGTATCTCCTGTCAACGACGACATAAACGATGTCGCCGGAGATACCGCCGCCGCAGCTCCGGCGAAATTTATAGTCGCCGTCGGTACATCTTTTCTCTCAAACGAGCCAGATTTCACCACCCTTTGCTGAATACTCGCCGGAGCAAACACCTTCTCCGTAACCACCGTTGCCGGAGGTGTCGCCGGAATACTTGCCGGAGATGGTACCGGACTCAACGTTGACTTTTTCTGTATTGGAATTTGATTTTGTGAAATGGGTCCTCGTCGGAATCTTGCATGGCCCGTTGAACTCCGGTCTAAAAGGGATATAAATTTTTTAAACTTGTGGATTGCCACGTCAGCAACGGCGGTATAGTCAATGGTGTTGGTGGTGGTGGGGTACGATGGTTTACGGTGGTGATGAGTGGATAACAATCCGATGAGATGTTCTAAGCTTTGAAGTCCGGCTGCTCCAGCTTCCCGGACAGCAACTTCTTCCATTTTTGCAAATAAGATTCTCTGTTTATTGTTTGTATGAGTTTATATAAGATATAAAAAGATATAAATAAAAGATAACATAAGGTTAAATGGAAATAAATGATTAAAGTTCTGGGGTCAAAGAGGTGATGCGGTGTGTGTTTTTTTATGAAATGACTTAGTTGTCCCTTAGAGAGTGAGGTGTGGTGGCGAAGCACACTCGCCAGTCTGATGTGGCCTTTGCCACTGGCTCGTCACCATACCACCACCATTCGCCACTTCATATTTTTTTGTTATCTTGTCACCCCGTGGCGAGCTAAAGTAAAAAAAAAAAACTTTTGAAATAAAACGGTATGATTAAACTTATTGCAAAAAGTATACAAATAAAAAATAATAATGCCTCGCAACTACGCGAAAAAAATTAACGGCCCGCTGCAACGCGCGGGTAATCACGCTTGTTACTCTATAATACATTTCACAAATGGTCGGTGGCACTGTAGCAGCTACAGTGCCTGCTACAGTGCTACAGTACCGGGCCAAAAACTAGCCCAAAATTTGGCCCAAACTAAAAAAAAAAAATTACAAAACGCACCCTCAACTTTTAACTGTTTACGAATTTTTTACATAAATTTTTTAAAAAAATAATAAAAAAGGCCCCTCAAGTTTCTTTTATTCGCAACTTTTTTACATAAATTTTTTAAATAAAAAATATACGGACAGAAATGCTTCTGGACCACGAATAAAATGAGACCAGTATTGATATTTACCAAACCGAAACTTCCACAACAACAATGCAAAAAATTTGGCCCAAACTAAAAAAAAAAAATTTACAAAACGGACCCTCAACTTTTAACTGTTTACGACTTTTTTACTTAAATTTTTTAAAAAATAATAAAAAAGGCCCCTCAAGTTTTTTTTATTCGCAACTTTTTTACATAAATTTTTTAAATAAAAAATATACGGACAGAAATGCTTCTGGACCACGAATAAAATGAGACCAGTATTGATATTTACCAAACCGAAACTTGCACAACAAAAATGCAAAAAACTTAACTCCCGCGGCAACGCGCGGGGTAATTACCCCCTCGTTTGACTACAAAATAAAGAAAACAAAAAAGAACGTCCTTGTGTTACTGCCACATTTAAATTAGTTATTATAGTGTAGGCCCAAATATAATGTGTGTTTTTAAAAGTTGTTAAGGTTAAAAATTAATCAAACTTAAGGGGTACTTAGACTGAATGTAGTGGTGACCGCAGAGGACACCGTCACGTCAGCGATTCACTTAAGCTTTTCTTCTCTTGGTCACTACAGTGACCAAACACATGTTGTGGTGACCGCAGAGGACAAGAAACAAATTCATTTAAACATTACATTAATAATTAAACATTTTACAAATTAAAATACAATAATAAAAATACACAGAAGAAAAGACGGAAAAATTAAGGAAAATAAAAAAACATGAACTTGACGAAAATTTAAAAATAAACAGCTGATGTTTTTAAAACATATAGTTTGAATAGTATCCGTTGGAATTGTAGTTGTTTGATTTCAAATTTAAAAATTACATTACGGAATTGAAAATTACATTATGGAATTGAAAATTACATTACGATTTGAAAATAATTACAGAATTGAAATAACAATAATTGTTAAGTAATGATAGTATCCTTACGGAAAACCTCAACCACATTTCTTTTTGTAATGTTAAGGTAATGCTTTGATGGTTTAGGAGTAAAAACTGAGACATTGGCAAGTATCATAGCAGCTCCTACTGTAATATCCTTTTCATAACTACTCACATCAAGGACTTTGTAGTGTATTGTTCCAGGTACTGTACCCAATAGATTTTTCAGAGTCACATTTAAATCTCCAAGAGCATTCGGAGAACAAGACTTCACTATTGCAACAACTTGTTCAAGTTTTCCCTTTTTAAGAAAGTTGTCAATGTCTCCCAAACATCCAGTTACAGTGCCACCAAAATCATTCATATAGTTAGTGGCGCTAACCCACGCCCCACTGTTAAAATCGGCATCCTCACCCACATCCTCAACAACTTTCTGCATATATTCTTGTGTCGACATCAAAGCCCCATCCGGATCAAGAATAAATACATTTTCTTTAAGCAGTTTGGCTCGCTGAACAAGACCCGTAGGACCGGGTATTATGGTAACTGGATTTGGGGTGTATGAAGATGGTTCAACATGTGCGCTACTAGACGAACGCAGAACATGTGTTAAATGGAGATCAGAATCGTCTATATCAAAACTGTATTCCCATGGATCATTTTCGTTAATGAAATTGGAATCCATCTGTATAGTTGGATAAGAAGTTGTGTGATATAATGAGGAGATGGTGGGGGTATTTATAACGAAAAATTAGCTGTTGGAATTCAAAATTTGAAAATATAATAACGGAATTTAAAATACAATATTTTATTTAAAACATCATTACACTAAAATAGTTTCTAGTTTATTAATCTGATGACTCGTAATCTAAATCAATTCTCATCACCCCAAATTCCATAAAGTATTCATCATCATCAGCTTGTTTTTGCCTAATCTTCTCCTCCCGTGCCTTTTCATCCATTGTTTGTTCTTCTAGTGTTTCTCTTAAGACTTCTTCATCTAGATGTAATTGATGTAACTCTTCCGCAGTAAGGTATACATCACCAATCTCATGTGTATGTGATGACGAACCACCTATATGGGTTTCTGAGCGGTGGTTGTATTTTTCATGTATCCAAGCTAACTTAGCATTCATTTGTTTTTCTAGTTTTGCTGTCTTTCTGTACATAGAAAGATTTAGCTCGTAATCTTTATCAGAACCTTCTTTTAAGAAAGTGTCGATCAAAACACGGCTCTCTTGTGAAATGTGATTACATTTCTCGTATGCTTTTCTAAGAATTTCTTTAGTTGTGCATGCATTATCAAATTGCAAGGCTAAATCCAGAATCGCTTTCTGATGAACCATATATTTGTCAATTTGTTTTTGAATCAAAGCTTGGATTTCATCGTCGCTATGTGGTATCGAACAAACCATTTAAAAAAGATAATGAAAGTGTATAAAATGTATGTGTTTTGTGATTAAAAATGGTATAAAAAGTGAGATTTTATAGTGAATGGGGGATTGTTTATTTTTTTAAATAAAAATATAAAAGAAAGAGTTATTTTTTTTAATACGAAATATTTTTCCAATTGTAAGGTCGTGCAGAAGACCTTAACTTTCCAAAGGTTGGGGGTGACCAGGTTTTGCTTCGGTCGGCGTAATAGAGTGACCAAATCCTTTTTATTGCCACATGGGACGACCGACCGCAAAAGTTCGTCACATTAAGTTTAGCCTAATTTGTAAACCCACTCCACGATTCCCATCATAGCCAATAGGTATTGTTAGGGAAGTGTGTATGTAACTAATGAGTAAATGACCCATTACTTTGAAACGCTTTATAAAAAACTGAACCCATAAAAAAGCATTGCCTAACTTGACTATCAACCAACTTGTTTTATAAAACTAAGCTTAAATAACACAAACAAGAACAACCTGTATTTCACTCCCACACAATGTCTAACAAACCACCCCAAACGCCGTTAAAAAAACCGTCACCAGAAACAATCAACCCAGAAGACTACCGTCACAGCCCCGTCCACTACGCCGTCGCTACAAAAGACCACACAACACTTTCACGTATCATCTCCTCGTTACCAAGATTATCCGATCCGACCCGAATCCACTCCGAGTCCGACTCACTAACACAAGAAAAAATATCCGACCAAATTGGTACAATTCTCGACCGCCGTGATAATGCGAGAGGTGAAACAGCATTACACGTGGCGGTGAAACTAAACGACACATATTCGGCGCGTGCGTTAGCAAACGCAGGCGCTGACGTGTCGTTACAGAATAAAGAAGGATGGAATTCTTTACAAGAAGCTGTTGTGAGACAATGTACGGATATTGTTGCTATACTTGTACAGTACCACCACATCTCCGCTTGGTGCAAGTGGCGGCGACGGTTACCACGGCTGTTGCTAGCTTTAAGACGAATGCGTGACTTTTACATGGAGATATCTTTTCATTTTGAATCGTCGATTGTTCCTTTCGTCGGTAAAATTGCTCCAAGTGATACTTACAAGATCTGGAAACGCGCGTGTAACCTACGCGCCGATACTTCACTCGCTGGATACGACGGGTTAAAGATTCAACGCGCGAATCAGAGTTTTTTGTTTCTTGGCGACGGTGACGAAAAGTTAGATATTCCATCAGGTTCTTTAATAGTTTTGAATCACGATGATCAGAAAATATACGACGCTTTTGAGAACGCTGGTTCGCCGTTAACTGATTCCGATATAGCGAGTTTTTGTGCACAAACGAGTGTTTACAGGCCTGGTATGGATGTAACGAAAGCAGAATTATTAGCGACAACTAATTGGCGACGACAGAAGAAGGTAGAAACCGTTGGTGAGTGGAAAGCTAGGGTTTACGAAATACAAAATGTCAACTTCAGTTTCAGATCACGTAAAATCGTCGCAAATAGCAACAACGATAGCGACCAGATAATGCCGTTGGAGCTTGTCGAAGATAACGACGACGACGGTTATTTAGTCGCTGAATGTCCACGTATGAGTGTTTCGAATATGCCTGATCGTCGTAGACATAGTAGTTTTGTTGGTGGAGATAGAGAAGTTGTTTCCGTGTCACGAAAAAGTGTTGATATAATAATACCGGAACGAAGAAGGCGTCCACGTGGCAATCCGCCGCCTGTTGTTCCAATGATGATGACGTCACCGGTAGTCGTTACACCGGTGACTAAGGATAAAGAGTATGTTAAGACGTTGAAACCGTCCGTTTGGTTAACGGACGATTTCCCGTTAAAAACGGAAGAGCTGCTTCCGTTACTTGATATTTTGGCGAATAAAGTGAAAGCTGTTAGACGGATGAGGGAATTGTTAACGACTAAGTTTCCGCAAGGAACGTTTCCCATTAAGGTATTACTGTACTTATTACGTAAAACTTAAAACTGTTGCTTGCAAAAAGTAAACGTTTAAAAAAAAAAATTGTAAATACATGGTGAATTTAGATTTTGGGGACATAGGGTCTGGTTGGATCTTGCTTCTGTTTTGGATTTAGGCACTTTTTATGAATTGTTTATTGTTTAGTTAAATCACTTTTGTGACAATTAAGACAAGAAAAGAAGAAAATAATTTTAAGTTGGGGCCCATTGTTATCTGAGGACATATAGCCATGCGTGATCCAATAGTTCTCTTGAGTACTTGTGTAGCAGTGCATATAATTCTTGGGATGATATGAATCACTATTTTTTAGTAAAATAAAGGATTTCTTGTCTTAAGGATATTAGGATTAACCTAAACATAAGATGATGGTTAAGGGACTTCATTTGTGACTAAACTTAGTTTATGCTATAAATACCTTTGGTTAATGTGAGTTGTATCGGACCGAAAGTATTGTCTGGTAGAATGAAGTTGCTCGTACTATTGGGCGTTTTTATAGAGTAAAATCATGGCTTTGCTTTTACCATTGTTACTATTTTTAGGAATTTAATGACTTGGGAAATATATTTACTCCTAGACAATGAAGTACATGTATAAATAGTCATGACACTTATTTAATTGGAAATGTCTTAAATGTCTGCTCTGCCAAAAATTTAAATGCATTCTTTTAGTTTTTGCTCAACAAGTTTATTGTGAAATACAGTAATATTAATAGCATTTATATTGATTCTGTGATTTAATTTTCTCTCAACTAAAAGTAACAAACATGTTTGTTATGTTTATTTGATTTGTTTCGAACAATATCGAAATTTGAATTTATGAATCTTACTATTATGGATTTGGTTTGATTTGTTTGTTTGAATTGACTGTACGTTGAGATATCTAGGGGCCCCATAGAATCATAACATTATAGTGTAAATGTACTTAAACTAAAATGGAGTTTACTAAAATTAATTATAACAAATATTAAATTCCCACCTACAGAATCTTGATAGAGTAAGTTTATTGGTAGAAAATAAGGTAATGTAAACATACTTTGTTTTTTTTTTCTTGATTTGTTTGTTTGATTTACTAGGAATCAACGTTAAGCATCACCTACTTTTTACTAATAGTAATTGTGAATTCTACTCTTTAATTGGTCTTTCCCAAAAAAGAACTCGACAAACACGACCCACATAAAGTACTTTGAGCGGGTCCCTTGTGGTACATTCGTTATTCATATGTCCCATAGACATGTTTAAAGTTATTTCACCATCATCTATTTACTTTCCCTTTTTTTTACCCTACATTGACCAACTGTTCTTTGGGATTATGATTTGAGTCCTGATTTAATTGTTGTGAATCTTGAAGGTTGCGATCCCTGTGGTGCCAACGGTGAGAGTGATGATAACGTTCACAAAGTTCATTGAGCTTCCACCACTTGAGGAGCAATTCTTTACGCCTTTTTCTAGTCCTCGACACTTGTTTAGCGGCAGAGGAGATGACGATGAGGATGATTCGGTTTCCTCTAGGTTTTCTAGGAGTGGTAGTCGATCGGGGTTATTAACAAATAATAAGGTGCCACAGAAGGTGATACCACAAGTAGCCGCTGACCCATTTGATGTTCCAATTGGGTATTCATGGACTAGTTTTGATGAGAAAGGGAAGAAACTGAAGAAATCAAAATCTACTGCTAGGAAAGCAAAGTGAATGTAACATATAGCAAAAAATTTATGGAGTTTGCTAAGGTGGAATTAGTTTGTTTGTAATTTTCTTTTATTCAGTAGAGTTACATTTTTAGAGTCACCAAGATGTGGGTATCGAACGAGTGAGATTATATTACCCAAATTGGACGGTTTCTATGTCATAAACAAGAACAACCTCATTTCTTTACATACTAGCTACGCAAAACGACGTCAACGTGACATTATATAAAAACTCAGTCCACGCGAAGACGGTGTCTTTGATGTCGCGTTTTTCTTTGGGGCTCTCGTTTGTCCTGACCCATACTTTTTTTATAACGGGTTTCCCACCGCCCGCTACGGTTATACTTATCCCAAAACAAATCCTCATCAACTTCACATACACCAATTTCCCGGTGTGGGTTTTTTAATTTTGATGGGTTTATGGTGTTGACCACAAACTATATTTGTGTTGATTTTGTGGATGATAATTAATTGGTGCGGTATGTTGGCTGATTTTTGGATTGACAAAAGAATAGGTTGGATTGCATGTAGGAGGTTGATCCTTATTTAGAATTGTGAGTTTATAAACTATGAGAGGGGGGGGGGGGGGGGGGTTGAATAGTTTACGGTTAATTGGTGTTTTAAAACTTTGTTTATAAAACTGCTCGATTCGATTATATGCTAAATCAACTAACAATATGAACAACCAATATATCTAACTACTTGCAATACAATCACAATATAAACAATAAATATGAAGTGTAAAATAAAAGATAAGAGATAAGAGATAGAACAATCAAACCACAACATCGAGATTATAGTGGTTCGGCTATGAAGCTCCTCTTCGCCCTACTCCACTCCCCGAAGTACCGACTCGAGATTCACACAAGCACCCTTTAGGCGGAGAAAACCGTTTACACGTCGCTTATCTTGTTTTCCGACACTAAGCTAAATGTCGAGTCCTAATCTTAGCTAGAACCAATCTACACATTCACTAATGTATTTTAAGGACTAAAATACTAACCGACACACAATCAACACTTCCGGATTTATACACTATTCGGATTTACACAATCACACAAGATCAAGAAAATAGAGGTTTGAATCTAGAAGAAGATAGAGAGAAGGATACATCTATAACACTTTGTTTCTTGGCGAATATGAGTGTTCTTCTCTTGCACTTGATAGAGGGAGGAAGAAGAAGAGATTTGATCACTTGAAACAAGATTAAACTTAGTTAGTGATCAAGAATTTTAGAGAGAAAGAAGATTTTAGTGAGAGAAAGAGATATGAGAAATCTATCCAAGCTTTAAAATATAGTATGTTTTAAAAATCTTGAGTAACCTCACTCTGATACCAATTGTAGAAACTAGAAGGTGGGTTTAATAGTTTACCGGTTAATTAGCGTTTTAAAATTTTACTTCTAAAATTGTTAGATTCGAGTATATGTTCAACCAATCAACAATATGAACCAACAATGTATATACCTACTAACAATAACTAGACAAATAATACGTAAGAATCACACCAATATAAAGAGATAAGGAAAGAAACAATCAAACCAAGACACTAAGATTTATAGTGGTTCGGCTGCGAAGATCCTCTTCGCCCTACTCCACTCCCTGAGTATCCCACTCGAGATTTCACTATGTCAACAAGCTCCCTTTAGGCAGATAAATTCATTTACACTTCGCTTACGTTGTTTTTCAACACTAAGCTAAATGTCGAGTCCTAATCTTAGCTATAACCAATCTACCACTTCATAAGTAATACCCAATCACAATATCTACACTATCGGATTTATACACTATTCGATTTACACAATCATACAAGATAATCAAAATAGAGATTTGGTTCTTAGAAGAAAGAAGGAGAAATCACTAGCCTATAACAATTCATTTCTTGAAGAATACGAATGTTCTTCTCTTGCACTTGATAGAGGAATGAGAAAGAAGAGATTGGATCACTTGAAACAAGATAAACAATGTCAGTGATCAAGATATTTAGTGAGAGAAAGAAGGTTTTAGTGAGAGAAAGTTAAATGAAAAATTCGTGCAAAGAGGTCTGTTTTTCAGCTGGGAATAGTGCAGTATTTATAGGCAGAAAATCCTAACGGTCAGCTGGTGGCGGTCCTAGTGGTACCAGATATATCTGGGGGCCGCCCAGCCTATCAGGGGGCCGCCACTAGACTGACGCTCCTTCTTTTGTCTTTTAGTAGGGAAGTTAAATCTGGTGTGGAAGGTTCCATTTTAGGGGGAAAACCAGATTTGAATTTTTATGTTTAAATAAAACATTTCTTTTGTCTAAATAAAATATTTTGTATTTATTTTTTGTAAAAATACTTTTGTGGAAATATAATGGTTAAGAAAAATTATTTTCTTGATCACTAATCATGTTTAAATGATTTGTTTATACATACCTTAAGTGATTTACGTCAAAATAGAAGTTTACGATTAATAACATGTAAACGTTTATTTTTATCGTAGACGTTTTTACATTTTGTCATCTTCAAAACGTAAAGAGGTCGAAAAATATAAATAACGTTTTTAGACATAATTTGTATTGACAATCTCCTCCTTTTTGATGATGACAAAATATAAACTCATTGTGCATAAAAATTAAATTTTCAAGTTATAAATGAGTTTTAATTCATTTCTCTCCCCTTTTTGTCGAATCCAAAAAAGGTAAATCGTCAAGTTGAGAAGAGAAAGAAATCAACGATGTTAAAGCTCCCCTTGATGTATACTCCCCCTTGTTTGGGGCACCAAGGGATCGAGCTATAGTCAATTGCAACAAAAACAAGTTAGAGAAAGCAAGTGCAATATGTATTCCAACTTGTAGCAATTTGATGACAAATATATATAAAAAGATATGGCTTAATAGAAAAGAAGTAGCCAACTAAAAATATGCATGCAAACTACCCGGCCAACCTTCTGAGGCCTTTGGCCGGCGGCTGACTATCTCAGCCGGCGGCTAAGAGCCTCAAGGTGCATTTTGGCTAGCGGCCAAGGTTCTCGGCCGTAGCCTAAGTTCCTCAGAAGGTCCCAAGGCCTTAGGTCGAGTCCCACGGCCGTAGGAGGAGCCCAGGTTGCCTATTTCCTGCATTTTTACATTCTTTTCTTCCGAAATCCTTTTTCCACGCCACATACAAGACCTAAACTCAATACAAACATACTCAAACATAATTATAACACTTTATAAAGGTTCCAAACGAGTTTTGACTCATAATACTTACACATGGGTGCAAACGACTAATTGACAAACGCCCCATTTCTACCCATAACATTATAGTACTTTCACATCACACATAACTAATTACTACAAGAAACAAAACATACTTTAACACTTCCAAACCATGTTTACAAACATTTTCACAACATTACTAAGACACTTTAAGAATAACATTTACCAAAACACGATTTCGACACTTGGGGCTTTCAAACTTCAAGACTCCTTGGTCCAAAGATGGTCTTCTACTTACCAAACCAAAATGCTAACTTCAATGCCAACAAGCTAGTTTTTCTCCTTATCTTTGTCTACACCACTCGAACCTATAAAACATTAATAAACTTCATCCGTAAGCAAAATGCTTAGTAAGTATATGACGTAAACAACATTCACTAAGTTATAACTAGCTAATAACTAGCCATAACTCATTCAAGGAATACATTCATACATTTACATACCTTTCACAAGCATAAATATTATGCTAACATATACATTATTAGCATTGGATTCAAGCTACTTAACATTCACAATTACTTGAAACACAACAATCATAATACAAATAAATTGACATTATGATCACATTAACATGTTTAGTCAATATACTTACCTTGATTATGCCTTTAAATTCCTACTCGAACTCAAAGCTTGATCCTCCTTAGCTTCCTATTTGGGGATTTAACCCTAATAACAACTAATTAGGGTTTAGGATCATGAATTATTAATCTTTAACCATTTTACCTAAATTTGTAACATAAACCCTAATTTTTAGATTGAAAGATTACTTACTTTATGTGGGTTATGCAATTAGAGACTCCTATTAGATTATTTATCCTTCCTTCTTGATTAATTTTTACCAAATAATCACTCCTAGCTTTTTCCTTCTTCTTTCTTCTTGGTTGGTGTCGACACAAAAACACACCCACACACTTACTGATTTTTATAGAATGCCTAATTATCTTATCTAATTGATATTTAGTTAATTAAGTTTGCCAATTTGGCAACACTAGTCCTCTTAGTTTCATTCTTTCTAATTTTAGCACATATCTTTCAACCACTTAGCACTTATTTATTTATAGCTTATAACTTTACCATTTTCTTATAAATACATTCTAAACAATTAAATATTGTTATTTATATTATAAATTAATACCTCGTCGGGATACGGGTGTTACACATATAAGATATCTCTATCATTGAACAACTCGGGAAAGTTAGACATGATATGATTGAATAATCTAGTCAACAACATCCCATAAGGTAGATTGACCTTAGGTTGACGCCTAACGGTTTCCATTCGATTAAGGATAAAGAAAGCAAGATCGTATTTTGTAGAAGTCGCAATGCAATATAGTATGTGACATAGACAAGCCGATACGTGATCTCGATTACCCCCAAAAAAATACATTTTCACGGATGATTTCCACCTAAGTTGTCATGTGAGTTTGAATTTTACGATTTAAAATTTGGTTTTCTTCAACCTCAATATTTTTACCATAACGAGTACGGGTTAGAGGTCCCTCCCGGTCAAGTTGAATGAGTTTTAATGTCATCGAGAGAGGGAGGAGTGGTTTGATAACGACCATTTATGGGAACACTAATTCCAAGTAATCAAGTGACCACTTGTCAGAGAAAGAATAATGACCTTTGATGGGAACACCCAGAATTTGACCGAACTATTCAAGAGTAAGAGAAAATAAATTATTTTGAATGACAAAATTAACAATCAAGTGACCCGCAGGATTATAGTCAAGTCGAAGTTGACTATAGAACTCAAGAATGAAACGAGGAATAATTCGCTCATTTATTTTTAAAAGACACTCGAAATCGATTAGTCCAAACATGGTATTAAGGTAATTCATATCATCAAATTCTTGGTTCACAACCCGACCCTCATGGATACACCATTTTTCAACATTTGCAAAATGATGTTTAAGAGGTGGTGTAAATTCAGTGGACACGATTGGAATATAGTCACAGGTATTTTGGTAATCAGTTCCAGTGACATGAGGCATTACCAACTAAAAAAAATTATGCATAATTGTATTATTGTGAACTTGAATTGTTAAGAATTTGTTCCCAGTGTGTGCCAATATGCAACAAATGTGGAGTTGTGGCTAACTCGACCAAAAACCTATGAGTTAACCCAAACACTCCTTTGTTTAATCCAAACGCGTCGAAAATATATATCAATTATATATCTCGATTGATGGTCATGGGATTATTATGCATGAATGCAAAAACGTTTTTTAGAATGTATTAACAATGCATCAAAATATTTTTATGATGTTCCTAATGTGAAATTTTTTGAGAATAAATTAGGGTTTTGTTCATGTTGAAAAATCTTTTCAAGAACACTCAATTATGGAAATCCTAAGTCTATGAGAAGCATATTAGTTACATATTGTGTTATTATAGTCCTAGTTGTACATAAACACAAGAAAAATGAAAACCTCTAATTTTTGATTTTGTGTTTAATTGAATCCTACACTCAGATTAAGAAGATAATTGATGAAATGGCTTATATTTGATGACGTTTATGATGTTATGAATGATTATTGATGTTGATTTCACCTTTAATTTGAGTTTTAATGGTTGATTTTGTAGTTTGGTGGTTATGGTGTTCGTGGGTCGCATGTCTGGAAGAGAAGGAGATGTTTGTTTTTGTGTTTAAAAAAAATGAGTCCAGACATATCATGCTCGACTGGTGGCGGTCCCATATCGATATGGGGGCCGCCTCCAGTAGAGGGTTTTAGACAAAAATTTGGACCAAGATTTCGGAAGGAGTGACGTTTTAGTTTGCATTTCGCCAATTAAAAATGCTTAAAATACTTCAGATGAAGTAATTAAGTTGTCACGACACGGAATGAAACAAAGACTAGAATCGAGACTAGAAAAAAAAGAGATCGATTTACGGAATGTGTTCCATCATTCCTAAACCAAGAAGAAGATAATTAAACGATTCACGTTTAAGAGTGATGACATCAAATAACGTTAATTTTATAGCATCATTTATCCCATGTAATTAACCCATTTTGTATGATTATTGCAAAGAATTGTTACTTAATCGTTCATATTTGAGAATTAGAGTAATTATGGAGTACTTGGTGAAACTTGACTAAAAGGCACACATTCTGGATCTTAAATGAAGATATTTTGAAGATTACTATTCTGACAACCAATACGCCATATCCATCAAGGAAGATACGGTGTATCTATGCCTGCACTCACCAAAGACCACGAAGGATCCATGATCAATACGCCGTATCCAGAAGACCAATACGTCATATTGGAGATATAGTATGTGAATATTCTGGAAGATATCAAACGTGGTCCCTACTCTAAGAAACACCCAATACTTCGTATCCAAGACCTTGGATACGACGTATCGACACCGACTCCAGACCCTATAAATACAAAACTCAAAAACGAGTTTTAAGGGTGCTAAATCATATTCTCGATACCTAAACCACAAAAGTTGATTTTCAGAGGAGAAAAAGAGCAGAAGAGGTCTCGCAACGCATTCCAATCCATAGGAGACAACGTGTAATTTCTTATACTTTTGTAATCGTTCAGTTTTTGGTATCATTCATTAACTTTGTTAGTTTACCTTGGCTAAGCCATTACTCTTGTATTAATTATAATGTTTGAAGGCTAATACCTTTGGGTATTAGCCATTATTATGAAGATCTGAATGTTTGGTTTTGTTTATATCTCAATTGCTTAATGTATCATTGATTTATTAATTATGTTTATCACATGATACTTGTTTACGTGCTTAAGTATGCGACCTATCATTCAACTAGGTCTAGTCCTACATATTTAATGCGCTGCAACTTCAGTGTTATTTGGGCGTAGGCTAAGAGTCTGGGATAGCTCTTCATATAGTAATGCGTATAGGTGGAACAAATAAGATCACTAATAACGTCCTGCTTTCCTCAATTGAACTGGTTATATCATAGAAGGTGGTGGCTTAGTACTAACTAATAAAGTTCTGATCATTGGTATAGTTTAGATTGTGGACTACCACCTAACATAAGTTACTGTTAAGTAGTAAGTGGGTAAAGTCTCTATGAGCTAGGGTTCGTTCGACGTATACCGTGTCATCCTCTAGATGAATTATAATCAATATAAATAAGGATGCTTTATGCAGATGCTTTAATTGTGACAGAATTAATGTGTCTAGGTTTTAGGATGAAGTCCCGCCTAAGTCTAAGAATGATATGCCACCTCGAGATAAGTAATCATTGCACTGAATAAACAAACCAACTTCTAATCAGATTAATGATGGCTAATACAATTTTTTGTCATAAGGCTTGACCGCTCTTTTATTAGGATGGTGGAAAACCAAAATGATGTTAAAGTCAAACAAATCAGAACTGATAATGGGACTGAGTTTAAAAATTCCGAGCTTGAGAGTTTTTGTGATGAGAAAGGAATTTCTCAAAACTTCTCTTCTCCTTATACATCTAAACAAAATGGAGATTAGCATAACAGGTTTGACTAGATTGGACTTAACTTAGATTAGATAACTAAACATATTAATACAATGAGAGATTAACCTCGCTTCAGGTTCAACAAAACCCTAAGTATACCGAACGATCTACCATCGACCAGTTACACTACTTTAAAGTATGTTGTTTTTTGTTAAGTTTGGCAAATAATAAACTTTAAAATTGAATCATAAAAATAATACACCCACACAACACTCATCAAGTTTCTTAGAGCCGTTGCCGGGAGTTGAAAATTTTGATTTTTATTTTATATTTTGGTTTTTAGCATTAGATCTAACCCTTAGGAGTAGTGTTAATTAGATTAGTGTATATTCTGTATATTTTTGTATATTTTTTAGTTTAATTGTTTGCTTGTATATTTGTGAGTTTAATTTAATTGTTTTCCTAATACACTATTCTGGTCGATAACCTGATACGGCGTATCCACTTCCATCGGATACGGCGTATCCAATTTTCTGTCTAATACAACGTATTTACTCAAAAGATTAATATGGCGTATTCACTTCTATTGAATACGGCGTATTCACTTCTATTGAATACGGCGTATCGATCATCTGAAACAGAATCAGAATCTTAGTTTTCGTATTTGATTTCCGTGCTAAAACTTTTTCTATCCTAAAGAGCCTATCCTACTGATTGTTTATCCTTTGTTTCAGGTAGTGTATGACAAGGAGTTCAACGAACGAACTATTCACACCTTTCAAGGATCCGAAATGAGAATTTCAATCATCTAGGAAGCACTTCAAGACACTAAGTGTTGATGAACTGAGATCGCCTGATTTTAATTTATTTTCTTACCAAGAATACTTGGAGGAAGAAGTTACGAAAACAATGGCGGAAACCATGGAGCAGTACATGAGCAAAACTCGAGCCGACTATGGATCGGGAGTTGCTAGGCCTAAAATTAAAGACAAGGATAACTTTGAACTAAAGGGCCAATTTCTCATGGAACTACGTACCAACACTTTTAGCGGTTCAGATCATGAAGATGCGAATGAACACATTGAGAAAGTTCTTGAGATCGTTGATCTATTCCACATTCCAAATATTACTATAGACCAAGTGATGCTTAGAGCATTCCCTATGTCCTTAACTGGAGCCGCAAGCCGTTGGCTAAGAAACGAACCAACTAGTTCAATTACAACTTGGGATGGTCTTAAAACAAAATTTTTGAACAAATATTGTCCACCTGCTCGAACTGCAAAGAAAATGGAGGAAATCAACAACTTTCAGCAAGAACCAGTTGAAAACCTTTACCAAGCATGTGAGCGATTTAAAGAACTCTCGATGAAGTGTCCTCAACACTATTTAACGGAGATGCAGGAGGTAATCTTGTTCTATAATAGATTTGGAATTCCTACTCGACAAATTCTTGATTCAAGAGGTGCAATACCATCTAAGACTGATGTTGATGTAAAGGTAGCCATCCAAGAAATGGATGAATACTTTCAGAAATGGCATAATGGGACATCTAGGTCAAGAAGTACTAAAACTTCTGACAGATTGGCAGCTATACTCAATAATCTTGGCAGAGAGATCAAGAAAGTGAATGAAAAAGTCTATGATGTTCAAGTTGGATACGAACAATGCAAAGGACCCCATTACTCCAAATATTGCCCACTCAAAGAAGAAGGGAAAACCCTCGAAGAAGCTTACTACACGTAATTTTATGGACCTTTTCAAGGAGGAGGATACAGAGCAGCAGCTCTAGGATTCTATCAAAGGAACAACGCGAATCCTTCGTACCAAGAAATAAGGTAATCTATGGAAGATACCCTAAGAAAGTTTATGAGTGAATCAGCAAAAAGACATGAAGAAAACTTAAATTTGATTAAAGAAATCCGAGCTTCGATGGATGCTGCCATTCAAAACCAAGGAGCATCGATTAAGACTTTGGAGATTCAAATCGGGAAAATGAGCAAGGTACTACAGGAAAGAGAATTTAGGAGTCTACCTAGCTCTACTAAAGCGAACATGAGAGATCAAGTCAAGTCGATCTCGACTACTATTGAAGCTGATTCATACCTAATACGCTGTATTGGATCCTCCTAATACGCCGTATCCACTGGACAGAACCGTACACTGATGTACGAGACAAGACAAACAATGATTTCATTTCCAAGTCGTTTGAATAGATACTACTGTGAAGAAAAGAAGGGATCATATGGACCACAATTCTCGAAAGCTCACTCTAAAGCTTCACATATCAATAATTCCATACCCCGAAAGGAGAAAGACCCAAGGAGTTTCACTTTACCTTGCTTTATTAATAATGCTTGCTTTGATAATGACCTTGTTTACTTAGGAGCTAACGTTAGTGTTATGCCTCTCTCGACCTACCTTAACTTAGGATTAGGAAAATTAGCTCACACTAAGTTGATAGTTGAATTAGCAGACAAGACAGTGAAATATCCAAAAGGAATAGCTAAAAACGTGCTAATAGGTATTGGTAAATTTGTTTTCCCAGTAGACTTTATAATTCTAGATATGCCCGAGGATATCAAAGTGCCCTTGATCTTCGAAAGACCGTTTTTGTCTACCACCCGTGCTAAGATTGATGTTTACAAATGAAAGATTACTTTTAGGATTAGGGAAGAAAGAATTATTTTTAAAAGTGTTAAACCTGCTAGTAGTTTAATTAAGAGGGTCTACATGCTAAGTTTAAGAGAAATAATGGAGCTTGATTTAGAAGCTAGGCTTATGGGAGAGACTTTGGTGATTAATAGATCATTAGACCATTTGAATGGAGATTACATCGAATTAAATGATCTAAATGAACCATTTGAGCTTAGGAGAAATCATGGTGATGATTTGATGCCTACCATTGAGGAAGGTAAAGTAATTAAGGAATTTAAAACTAGGGATGATGAACTTGATACTGGAATTGATGATTACCCTAGTTATTGCGACTATGATAAGAAGATCCATATAGATTGTGCTCACAACTTAAAGTTTTCTTGCATGATAGGATTTGAATTTACACATGCTAACTTCTTCCCATTATTGTATGTCAACGTGATGTCCAACAAGTTTCATAATTCTATAATGAAAGATAAGATGGTGCACAAAGGGAATAATGTTGTAGGAGCTCTAATAAATGTGTCTATTTTTATTGGAACTTTTTATGTTGTGACGAATATTGCAGTTTTAGAAAATATGGATGCTTATCGTGATGAGGGAATGGGCGGTGTTATTTTTGGCTAACCACGATTTTATTGTTGGCGAACCATTCTTAAGAGAAGTTGGAATTAAAGCAAGACGGTTTGATGGAATGATTACCATTTACAATCGTAATGATGAAGTAACTTACCAAATGGTGCGATCACATCTGAGGTTTAAACACCACACTAATGAGCAATGCAATAAGATTCCACCATTACTAAAGGTAAGTGAGAACGATGAGATGAATGGAATCTCACATGCATACCAAAAGTTAAAGGGGTTCTACAAAGGTGTATTAAACTGAGGACCCGATTACATTCAAAATGCAAAGATAAAAGAATGGCTCACACGCAGGTGTGGATTTTGTTTGGTGCTTCAAGTTGGCCGTGGGTTTTGGAGTGAGCAAGGAAGAAAGAAAATGAATTTTATGTTAAGTGTAGAAGTATGTAAACATTAGCCATGCATGCATGCTTATTTATAGTATAAATATCTTGTTAACTTAACCCTAGTTACTTTCTAACCCTAGTTAAGTTAAGCATGACAAGTTGGAAAAATGTGTAAGAGTTTACTTTATGTTAATATCTAGATATTATGAAAATGATGACTCTTGGTCCTATCTTCTTAAAATTCGGCATATATATATATAAATGATGTAATTTTTGATTATTTTGAGTATTGGGTATAATCGTGGGTATTTGTTTAGGCGTAGTTAGGTTTTAGAACTTTCGGGTATGCCTAAACGTATTTTATTATGAAACGTAAGCATTTTACGTAGCCGATAAAAATAAGATGAACAAAGTTATTAATTATCCTCATAATAATCATATAACACTTGCTTGATACAAACATTTAATCGTTTAATGCCCGTTTACATTGTATGATCATTTTCAGTTTACGCGATTTAACTTAAAGTTTACGGTTTAAGAGTAAACGCGTAAAACCCTAAAAATAAATTATGAATTACATAATGTCATACAATGACCTAAAATACGAGGTGTTATAGACGTTATATAATTCAAGTAGGGGGATGGAAATAGAATGTTTACTTGTCCTATTTTTTCAAATTAAAATAATTAAAATGCTTAAATTATGCTCAAATTTAAAAAAATTTCAAGCATACTTTTGTGAAAATTACTTGATACATAACCGCACACAATAACCCTTGTTAGATATTGTGAGAATTTAGCCTATCTGTTTCCAAATGTTTACCCAAACTCCACAAAAATATGAGGGTGCCGATGATGTAGTGGACTTTAGAACTTGGCTTGGTATATCACTCGAGACCATAATAATAAGTATTATGGATTTAATTGGAGTAACTTGTTTACATCGGTAAATTTTTAGGATTACACCCAAAAAGCCTATCCATGTTGTTTATTAACTAACTATACCGGTTAGTTAACCTCCAATTTAAACCCTTTTTCGACTCTTATCTTTAGAGTGAAGATCTACTAGAACAACCCGTAGAGCCAATCCTTTAGGAACTATACCAATTATTTGTTTCGTTACACCCTTACACCTTAACCTACCCTGTTAGATTAAGTTTAATTTACAGTTGCTAGTTGCTTAAAGTGTAAAGTCTGTATTTCCTAAGGCTTGTGTCATTTTCTATCTTTGGTGCGGTTGGAAATTTGCACATTGCAAATGGGAATGTATATTATAGTCAAAACTCATGTGATTTTACTACCATCGCAATTAATGGTGAGTCCGAAGAACGAAGGAACTATCGAAGGAATTATCCGAATTATTATGATCGTGAAGATGGTGAAACTACTTCGAGTTTCGTATATAGTTAGATTGGTAAAAAATCAAAAAAATTAGAAAAATCGCAACAAAAAAAGAGAAGGAAAGTTTGAAGATAATCGTTTCGCAAAGCAAGAACCAAAGGAATTACACGAAGGATCGATTATTCGTTGATACAAATCAACGATGTAGAGTATTGTACGAAGTGGAAGATATCGCCACTTACCTTGTCTAGTATGTAAAGTTTGGGATGATTGGGAAGTTGACCGTTACGGGAACGCCAACTTATGTTGTTATTTTTTTATCTATGATCAAGACGTTGTAAATAGTCATGTCTTTATCATGGTAACGGTCAAGAAAAAGTATCTAGCAACTTGTATCTTAGTCTTAATCTATTTGTTTCTTGATTTTTATTTAACAACAATTTACTTCCCTCTCACCTAATGAGTAGCCACTGGTTTTACGCGAATGAGGATTTGTACGAGCGTGCATGTCTATTCTGTCATTACGGCCATGTATGCATGTCTCAGCTGCCTTGTTGGTTTACAAATTTTGGTGAAAGTTAGAAGGTTCCTACCCTATATCATTCTTCATCCTAACCATTTGTTAAATTCGAATGAGGATGTGATCGAACACACATGTCTATTCAGTCATTACGGCCATGTATGTATGCTTTAGCTGCCCTGTTGGAGTGGTACTTCTGGTGAAAGATTGTAGAATGATCAACCGTAAGCCTTTCCATACAAAAACCTATATTTACCTTTATAAACTTGTTACTCCTTGGCTTTAGCAGTGGAGGTGTGTATCCTTGCCAAGCTTATGATAGAATACTCGTCATGACCGAGTAATTAAGCGAATTAGTTACATGTTACCACATAGGTTAGTTGAGTGATTTGAGTATTTTCATCTTCTTATTTCGTGAGGTGTTTGGTTGTGTATTTTTAATAGATCAAATAGATGCTTTAACGGAAAATATCCTTAGGGATTTATTTTTATAAACTTCTAAAGGCTACTTGAGGACAAGTAGGATTCAAGTGGGGGGATATTTGATGACCTCAAATAACGTCTATTTTATAGCATCATTTATCCCATGTTATTAACCCATTTTGTATAGTTGTTACAAAGAATTGTTACTTAATCGTTATATTTGAGAATTTCAGTAATTATGGAGTACTTGGTGAATATTAGCAAAAGGAGCGCATTTTGGAGCTTAAACGAAGATATTTTGAAGATTTATATTCTGAAGACCAATACGCCGTATCCATTAAGGAAGATACATCGTATCCGTGCCTGCTGTAACACCCCCAAAATGGGTCGTAGCGGAATAAGGATCCGGGGCGTGTTACTTCAAGATCAACAGCACAAGATATATATAAGAACGACACAAAAAGTCGTTTAAACTGATACATTGGATTTAATTATAAGACATAATACAAAAGCATAAAGCTTTACTTGTTCCTTGTTTAATATTACAAAAGACAACAATACATTTCCCAAAATATGATGCACATAAATCTTTAAGTGTGCAATCCAAAATGTAATCCAATGCATCCTTGGCACCTCGTGCCTATTGACCTCCTGAAAACATTGCTTAAAACGTCAACAAAAATGTTGGTGAATTCATAGGTTTATGTATTTAAATTATGCAGGACCGCAAGACTTTCCCCGTGATGTTACAACATATGCCAACAATCACAAAACCAGATTACTGTTGCACTAAGCTCATGACACTGAAGCTCAACCTATATTTGCTATTTTAGCAGTTATTTTGCCCGTACAGATGTTGTAACCCGCAACATCCAAGTCCGACATGGTCAACGTTCGTTCCCGGTGATAGCTAATCACCCAAACGGGGAGGTTAATCCCAATAGATCTATTTATAACATTCGCGCTCACATAATGCAATTAACAACTACATCTATGCAATTGACAGTTCATGATAATGGGCTCAGGAGGGTTATCGCTACTTAGGCAAACACATAATCAATATATTTAAAACACTTGCGTCCAATTTATAAAACAAAGCATGTTTTCACCCCAAATAATAGTAAATCAGTAAAACTGTAAAAAGTGGGGCTATGAACTCACCTTGAGTACAGATAGTCCAAATAATCACAGATAAAACGTCACGCAAGTGGGTAAAGTCTCTATGAGCTAGGGTTTGTTCGACATACATCGTGTCGTCCTCTAGATGAATTATAATCAATATATAAGGATGCTTTATGCAGATGCTTTAATTGTAACAAAATTAATGTGTCTAGGTCTTAGGATGAAGTCCCGCCTAAGTCTAAGAATGATATGCCACCTCGAGATAAGTAATCATTGCATTGAATAAACAAACCAACTTCTAATCGGATTAATTATGGCTAATACAGTTTTCTATCATAAGGTTGACCACTCTTTTATCTTATGTTAATTTGCTTGCGTGGGTTAAAGTGTCTTGAATTGATTGTAGTCACCACCAAACTCGTGCCAATCTCTCAGGCTGAAAACCCTCCTTTTACCTGTTAGAATTAGAATTAGAACTAACATAGGATTAACATAGGTTTGACTTAGATTAGAATTAACTTAGATTAGATAACCAAAATATTAGTAAATTGAGAGATTTAACCTCACTTCAAGTGTTTGACACCCTACTTACCATGAATCTATCATCGAACGGGTACACTGCCCGTTAAAGTGTTGTTATTGGTTAAGTCGGCAAAATATAAATTTAAAACTTGAATCATAAAAATATATACCACACAACCACACATCAAAGAGGTTTAGTGATAATGTGGGTGATATTATATTCAAACAAGACTTTTCCGAAGGAGATATGTCCTTTTTGTACATTGTCTCAAAGGAAATGGTGACGAATTTCGATATGTTTAGTTCGCGAGTGTTGCACGGGTTTTTCCTAAGGTCAATCGCGCCTTTGTTGTCGCACATGATCAGAACGTCATCGAGTCAAATGTCATAGTCGATAAGAGCTTGTTTCATCCATAGTGCTTGTTGACATGCCTTTTTGGCGCTTACGTATTCGGCTTCTGTCGTTGATATAGCAAGAGCGGTTTGTTTATTCGAGAACCATGATGTTAGACAACATCCTATGAACGTACAAATACCGCTAGTGCTTTTACGGTCCACATAATCTCCCACATGATCAAAGTCGGCATATACTACGGTTTCTATGCCGGTCCCCTTAGGATTCTATAATATTAAGTGCGTAGTGCCTTTAATGTATTGGAAGATATACTTAACTGCTTCAAGATGAGAGGTTTTAGGATCCTCTTAGAAGCGTGCACAAAGGCAGACACTAAACATGATATCGGGCCTACTTTCCGTTAGGTATAATAAACTACCTATCATGCCTCGATACTTGGTACTATCTACCGACTCACACTCTTCATCTTTTGTGAGTTTCGTATCTGAGGACATGGGTGTTTTCATTGGTTTAGAATCTTCTAAGCCTAATTTCTTAATCATTTCTTTAATATATTTAGATTGATTAAAGAAGATTCCATCTTACATCTGTTTTATTTGTAATCCAAAGAAGAAGTTAAGTTCACCCATCATGCTCATCTCGAACTCGTCATGCATGATCTTGGAAAATTCATCACACATTTCTTGACAAGTCAAACTGAATATAATATCGTCGACATATATTTAAACAATGATGAGATTTGAACTTTTCTTCTTTATAAAAAGTGTGTTATCTACCATTCCCATGTTATGTTCATGTTTAATAAGAAAAGCTTTTAATCTACTGTACCAAGGTTTAGGAGTTTGTTTAAGACCAAACAAAGCTTTCTTGAGTTCATAAACATGATTAGGTTTTTCGAAATCAATGAATCCCGATGGTTGTGCCACGTATACCTCCTCGTTGATAAAACCATTTAGGAATGCACTTTTTATGTCCATTTGGAAAACTTTAAAGTCTAAGGCACAAGCATAGTCTAATAAAATCCTAATAGACTCTAATCTAGCTATCAGGGCATAAGTTTCATCATAATCGATGCCCTCTTGTTGATTATATCCTTGGGCGACTAACCTAGCCTTATTACGAGATACAACACCGTTCTCGTATAACTTATTTCTATACACCCACTTAGTTTTGATGTGCGGTCGTGGTAGGACTTCTACACGAGAAGTTTTACAACTCCCTAGGCAGTGCACCTAATTGTTGTAGTGTAGTATGGACAAGACTCAGGGTTGTTTATCGTTCACTTGAGGAATAGGTTAGGAAGGCTTGATCATGGTCTAACAGAATTCTAAGGGTTGAGGGAAGATTCTTTTTGTGTTTTTGTATTTTATGGAAAGCAAGTAAATCATATGTTTGAGAGATTGGTTGGTTTTAGCTGATAAACTAAATATAATTCTACGCTAATGGTGATAACAATAAGATAAAAGATTGTGTCTGTTTAAACATGTATTACTCCCTAGATTGCTTCTCCTAACGTTGTTGCCTTGTCACCCTTGTTATGACCTGTGTAACTATTTTCTAAAGCATGAACGAATTACACGAACCCGCCGTCTACTTAGTATGTCGCTAGAGCAACGTACATGCAAGGTAGTATGAAGACTATTACACGGCCCCTAGGAGTTTACTAAGTGCATGTAAAATACATTAAAAGTGGATCAACCATATTAGGGGGCAAGGTAGTATAAATACTGTTACCCGATGGTATCCTTTCTACACAATCACGTTTCCCTAGACATATCAACATCGATTATAGACAGAAAGCTGGTTTTCTAAGACCTAACGTGCACATCCATCACAAGAAGCAACATCACTAAGATCTATATTCTAGGTTTCATACAATCGTAAATAAACACAATATTAAGTTTAGCCAAGCATGTTAAAGATAAAGCAAGAACAATAGATTAAACAACACATAGACATATTGAATGATTAAGTAAACCTTACTTGATTAAAACATGAATTGGAAGAAGTACAATAGGGTTTTTAGGCCCTAAAATCGTCTCCTAAAGCTGCTAAACGAACTAGGGTTCGTACCCTCTTTTTATTCTAAAGTTACACACTCAAAACCTTAAATTCGGGTTTGTATATATAGGAAAATCTACGCGACGGCGTCGTGTTTTAATCGTGACAAAGTTTAAAGAAATTTACTAAAAATCCTTGAGGACAAAGATTTAAAGTAAAAATCTACACAAAAATATCACACGTTAAACCGGTAAGTGATTACCGGGTCGTTTTCCCAAAGACTTATGAAATTGAGACCTCGTTTGTTATTTGGACAATGACTTGAATTGGTTCAAAGATGATTGTTTTCTAAAATCCTAATAGTGAGCAAATAAAGGCATGAATAAAGCTAACTACGAAAAACGTTAACGGGATTAAGAAAACGCGACAAATAAGCAATTGAACTAAAATTAAATCCTAAATGCTTTTCTAAACTTTTTCTAATCCTAAATGACTATTTAAAAGAAAATGCTAAGGAAATTCTAAAACGAGAGTGATTAAAGCTTAAAAACGAAGAAAACAAGAACGGAGATCGAATCCCGTTCTTTAAAAAGTTAATTTTCAAAATATTAACCCTACGGAAGTAAATTTCAACATAAGCCTAGAATATGTTAAAAGAAAATTTTATAAAAAAGAAAATTATTTTTTTGATTATTTTTCTATTTTTTATAATTTTTTAAAGTTTTTAACAAAATTAATTCACGAAAAATATAAAACTTTAAGCTAAAATTTTCTAAAAATAGCTTATGATAAAGCGGATGCAGGAAAATATGAAAATCCTATAAAGTGCTAAAACTTAAATAAAGCGGGAAAAATCAAATAAGCAATCGAAGTGCTTATTATACTTAAAACTCAAAAAAGGGTTAAAAGTATTTTAAATGCACCTTGGGACGTAAAAGTCCTAAGGGCGCAGTGGTTAATGGTGTGTGTGTTGAGTGCTATGAAAGGTTGAGTTTAAGGGATGAGGTGGTTGTGGGTTCGAGCCATGTAACGATATAAGCTAGTTAGTAAACAACTTAGAAAGCTATAAGGAAACACTTAACCATTTTTTACTTTTTGAAACTTAATATAGCTCAAAAACTAAGATAAGCTAAATCTAAGATTTATAAGCTATAAGCTAAAATATGACTATCCTAATAAAGCAACGAACTAAGAATCATAACTTAGAAATCAAATAAGCACTTAATCTAAACCAAATAGTCTAAACTAGTAACTTTGAGCTTATTTTTAAGCACTCTATTGGAACCTTATGAAAATCTAGCTTATACCTATGGAAAGCTTAGTCTAAGCTCTATCTAAAACTTTAATAAAAAAGGAGTTTGAAATCTAAATAAGCTATGAAAAGACTCAATGAAAAAGCTACTTGCTATTTAACTTTATTTTTGGTTTTTCTATGAAAAAACTCATAAGCTAAATCCTAGACCTAATAAGCTACAAACTGCTTAAAACTACCTTAACTAACAATTTTAAGCAATATTGAAGCTAGAAAACTAAAGCTATAAGCTAAAATTCTCAAATAAGCACTTGATGAAAACTGTTAACTAAACAGTCCCTGGAGGCAATTTTAAGCTTAATTTCAAATAAGCAAATTGATCCTTGTGACAAAGAAACTTGTATTTATAGAAAGCTAATCCAAAAGACTATTTAAATCAGCTTTTAACACAAAGTTTGAAAATCAAGTTACCAATAAAAAAGTCAGTTAAAAACTGCTTATTACACCTAGTATGCTGAGTTAACTTTTGGTTTTTGAAAAGACAAATTGCTAATTTGTAAGCTAAAAACAGATTACCAATTAAGCTTTTTTAGACTAAAATAAGTTCAAACAAATGAAGATTAGCCTAAAATCTACTAGTATACTAAAAATTAAGACCTAACAACTAATTTAAAAGTCTGAACTTTAAGCTAGAAGATGGCCATTTAGCCTTTTATGTTGCTGATGCAGTTTGCAAGCAAAGCATCCAAATCTTAAAACCAACAAGTGCAGGCTCAAGACTTGTTTTCTACACTTTTAAAAACATCAAACTAACTGCAGAATGAGCAATGAAGGCATCTTAAACAGGCTTAAACTTAAAATGCAAATTAATTTGAACTTAAGCTAACAGATTCTAACTTCCACTTACTAACTAGATTAAAACTAATTTTAAACCTCAAAAATCTTAAAGCCAGATCTCATAAACCTATAAATGAATTCTAAAACCAATCCTCAGGACTAAATGGCCCTGGTAGCACTAACTTGAGTTAGTGCTGCCTTATGCCAAACACACCTTAAAAAGGCTTAAATCCATTTTAAGCTTATGAAAACAAGATTTAATGCACAAACAAGTAATACCAGATAATAATAAGCTAACTATAAACCTAATTAACAGATCTAAACAACTATTTAAGCAGAATTAATAAGCTAGTGAATTATGCTACTATTTTTGGGTTTTTTCACTGTTTTATAGAAATAACAAGTAAACTATGATTTTAATCTAACAATCTAACATATTAAGCATAAAACAATTATAATAAGCACAAATAAGCAAAACTAAACAACAATAAGCAGAAAATAAGCACAATTAAGCTATAATGCAGTTTAAGAGCTAGAAAAGGAAAATGAAAACTTACATAAGCCTATGCTCTAAACAAGGCTTTCCAAATGCTCTTATGAGCTATCAACAAGCTCCAGCTTATCCTAGGATAAGCTGGTGAGGTCCTGGAAGCCCTTCCATTACTGGCTTCCCTTCCAAGAATAAGCTGAGGTATTTTGATTGTGGATTTGAATAAGATAAGCTCAACTAAGCTTTTGAGAGCTTAGTTGAGTAATTAGCACTATATGGTTGTTAATACAGTGTAGCCTTGAGCTTATGAAAAAGTATTAGAGCTTATGAAACCTTAAAGGCTTATCAGAAAAAAAGTGATCTTATTAAAATACGAAGAGTACAATGAGAAAACTTTAACTTTTATTAATAAAAGAGTTGATTACAAAGGTGAAATTGAAATTACAATAAGCTAAAACATTACTTGAAAGAAAATTACAAGTTAAAAGCTAATAAAAACACTACTCCTCAATTAAGCTAGATATCTTGTGAGTGAAGATGGTCTCGTATTTATAGCCAGAGAAAGAAGCTTCTAGGCCCCTTTACACGCTCCCTTTATCCTTGATCTTGGCCCTTGAATCTCTCTAATCATTGGATACCCTGCCTTCACCGTTGGATTGGAATGTGATCACACGGATTGCCAGCGTGGCAATCCTTGTGTCAGAGGCTTTGTGTTTCTTTTGTACTAGTTTTAGTACAAAATTCCATTTTGGTTGCGCTTGTTTGATTACCACGTGTCATTCCTTGATCCTTCTTGACCAATCATAGCTGAGATGTGACGTTTTGCTTTGCTGAGCTGTGGCTTAGTACTAAGCATCTCTTGGCCACGTTGGATGAGGAGAAAGGGAATTTTTACTTGTAATTTTGACGCAGAGGTGAGTTTGGGCAAGAAGATAAACAGTAACTCTATTTCCCGCGCCCTTTTTCTTTTATAAAAGTGTGTTTGACTCGATGGGTTTGACTTGGGCCCGGGTAAAAAGATTGGGCCACGGTTTTATTAAAAAGGAATGGGCCGGTTAAATGGTTTTAAGGGTAAATGGTTTATAGTTAGGTAGATAACGACCGTTAGTCTTTATAATAAAAAGACTAACGGTGTTAGGGTTTTAAGGACTTTTTGTTAATTTGGTTTAACATTAAGGCTCATTAGGGTATTTTGAGGGTTTTGGTATTTTGTGGGTTGACCATTGTTGATCAAAGGGTGACCAGAGTTGACTTTGTTGACCTTTTTGCTAGAAAACAGACTGTGTTTGTCCAGTTTTGACCGTTTTCTTGTGATTTTTGAAATATCCGTACCTACACATTCACAAACAACAAAATACACAAATACAAGCATATTTTTGCACATTTTGATCATTTAAGGGCCATTTTTGGTATAATAAAGATATGTGATTTCTCACATATCAAAATTCCCCAAACTAAGTGATTGTCGTGTCCTCACGCAATGCCAAAATGCTTAAGAATTTCTTTAATATATTTAGATTGATTAAAGAAAATGCCATCTTTCATTTGTTTTATTTGTAATCCAAGGAAGAAGTTTAGTTCACCCATCATGCTCATTTCAAACTCATCGTGCATGATTTTGGCGAAGTCATCACACAACTTTTGACAAGATGAACCGAATATAATGTCGTCGACATATATTTGAACAATACCTTTCTTCTTTGTAAAAAGTGTATTATCTACCATTCTCATGTTATATTCATGTTTGATAAGAAAATCTTTTAATCTATCATACCAATCTTTAGGAGCTTGTTTAAGACCATACAAAGCTTTCTTAAGTTTGTAAACATGATTAGGTTTTTTGAAATCAATAAATCCTGGAGGTTGTGCCATGTATACCTCCTCATTGATAAAACCATTTAGAAATGCACTTTTTACGTCCATTTGGAATAACTTAAAATCTAAGGAACAAGTTGTAGGAACCCGGAACCACTTTCACTTCACCATGGTATTAATCAAGAAATAAAGATAAGAGAAAAGGAAGAAAAGTAAAGAGATGTTAGAGAGAGAAAGTAAAGAGAAAAAAGAGATGGTTGAATTCAAGAAAATGTATACGTTACAAATGAGAACCAACACCATCTACATCCTTGGAGATGGGTATTTATACCACATACATGGGCCGGCCTCTTAAGGCTTTCTTTGGGCCATGTTGTTTAATGTCTTGGGCCGCGCTCGGGATAACTTGGGCTTTAAGCCCACAACGCTTACAATATTAGATTAAATAACGAGCCTGATACTCGTAACTAGCCTGTTACAACATATTTTAATTAAAGACCGAAGCTTCCTCGTTGAGTGACCGAGCTTCCTTGTTCGACTCAATATTTTGAGGCTAAAAATCTCCCTCAAAGTGAGGTCTTAAACCTTGAAACGAGCTTTCTTGTTTGACTCAATATTTTGAGGTCTTAAACCTGGCTATGATACCAATTGTAGGAACCCGAAACCACTTTTACTACACCATGGTATTAATCAAGAAATAAAGATAAGAGAAAAGGAAGAAAAGTAAAGAGATGTTAGAGAGAGAAAGTAGAGAGAAAAAGAGATGGTTGAATTCAAGCAAATGTGTGTGTTACAAATGAGAACCAACATCCTCTCCATCCTTGGAGAGGGGTGTTTATACCACATACATGGGTCGGCCTCGTAAGGCTTTCTTTAGGCCGTGTGGTTTAATGTCTTGGGCCGGGCTCTGGATAACTTGGGCTTTAAGCCCACAACGCGTACTATATTAGATTAAATAATGAGCCAGATACCCGTAACTAGCCTATTACAACATATATTAAATAAAGACCGAAGCTTCCTCGTTGAGTGTGAGCACAAATCTTCAAGAGTCTTGGTGTTGGTTCGTAATCTCGTCCGTTTCTTCTCCAAATGAGCCCAAGTCACGTGTGATTCATCCAAATGTCTTCTAAATGAGAAATACCTAAAAAGGAACGATTAAGTACCTATTTTGGGTATAAACACATGATTTTAGGGGTTAAACGACCCTGTAAAAGTGTATAAAATGACACATCATTAAGTTCCTATGATTTTCGTACTCTTAGGGTGTGGTACTAACTCCCAAACATGATTTGCAATGAATTGATTTAATTCATCTTGCATTGCAATTAACCAACTTTCATCCTTTAAGGCTTCATTCACATTCTTAGGTTCTATAATTGATATAAAATAAAAGAAGTTACTTTGGTTTTGGGCTTGAGACATAAGTGTTCTTTGGTTGAGGTTTCCTATGAAATTGCATAATGGATAGTTCTTAGATTTCTTAATGTTGACAATTTAGTCAACTTCTAAAGTTTCATCCTCAATGTCATTTTCTAGGTTTTTCTTTTCGGTACCCTTAATTGGTTCTTCTTCATCTAAGACATCATCCACCAAGGGAGATGTTTTAGATGGTGGAGGAGTTTCATCGAATTTCACGTTGAGTGATTCTTCAATTTTCATGGTGTGTTTGTTTAGGATGATATAAGCTTTGCTATTTCTGGAATAACCTAGAAAGACACATTTGTATGACTTTGGGTCAAACTTTGTGAGGCAGTCTTTAGTGTTTAGAATGAAGCACTTACTTCCAAACACTTTGAAATAGTCAAGAGTAGGTTTCCTACCTCTCAAGAGTTCATATGGAGTTTTTCCTAAGATGACCCTAATTAGGATTCAGTTAAGGATATAAGATGAAGTATCTACGACATTACATCAAAACTTTTGTGGTAACGATTGTTCATTCAACATCATTCTACTCATTTCTTGTAGTGTCCAATTCTTCCTTTCTACCATACCATTTGATTGTGGAGTGCGTGGAGCCGAGAAGTTATGTGTAATACCATTGGCATTACGAAACTCTCCAAATTGCACTTTGTTATCAAATTCCCTACCGTGGTCAGTCCTAACTGACACTATTGAACATCCCAATTGTTTTTGTATTTTCCTACTAAAGATTTCAAATTGCTCGAAGTCTCTATTTTATTCTTAAGAAATCTTGTCCAATTATACCTAGATTAGTCATCTATCCTCCGTAACTTCGTATAGCAGATGGACCGAAAATATCCATGTGAAGAAGTTCTAAGCATCTAGTCGTTGAGACTATATTCTTAGCTTTGCGACTAACGTGAGCTTGTTTTCCAATTGTACAAGCATCACAAAAGTGTTAATCAAACTTAAGCTTAGGTAAATTCCTAACTAGTTCCTTAGATGCCAACAATTGAAGTAGATGCATATTAGCGTAACCTAATCTCCTATGCCACAAAGTGGAGTTTTCTACAATCGTTGTAAGACAGATTTTGTCTTTCGATTTCTTTCCTAATTTCATCACATATAAGCCGCTTTTCCTAATACCTATACCTATGACTTTTCCATCCTTATTGATTTCACTATCATGTTCAGAGAATATTACTTTACACTTATTATCACATATTTGACCTACACTTAGCAAGTTAAATCTAAAATTATCTACATGCTCTACATTATCTATATTAAGAGAGTCTTTAGAAATCGTACCTTTACCAATGATGTTACCGCGAAGATTACTACCAAAAATGACGTTACCTCCATTGTATGCCTTATAGGTTGAGAAGAACTTTTGGTTACCCGTCATGTGTTTGAAGCATCTGCTATCTTTTATCCATTCGTCGGGCTCCAAATCGATCCCAAGGCATATCTAATTATATAATACAATAACTTAAACATTTGGTCCCCAATATCTCATGGGTCCAAATTTGTTAGCATTAAACATCCCTTGCATTTGTTGCATTTGGTTGGTATGTGGGAATGGAGGACACATTCCCCATGGCATGTAACTTTGAGGTTGGAAGTTATTCCAAGTTACGAGAAAGCCATTTGAACGACTTTGTCGTCTAAGATTTCTTTTTACTTGCGGTGTTCTAGATCGAGAATAAGAGTTATTAGTTCTCCTAGGAGGTGGTGTTTTCGATCTAAAGTTTGGTTTAGAAAATCCAACCTTATAAAACTGTTTAACCTCATCATCACTAGCAATGGGAATTTTATCATTGTTAACCATTATATGTTTTGATCTAGGACCCAAAATGAATTTTTAAAAAGAAACAAGTTTTTCTTTTTTTGACGAACAGATCGACGGTCCCTAATTTGATTTGGGCGCCATTAGTACATTATGGGGACTGCCATTAGCAATTGGGGGACTGCCACCAAAGGACGTCTCATTTTGAGATTTTACAAATTTGGTTTCCTTAGTCCCGCTTGTTGATGCTTCAAATGAATTAAACCCTAGACTCGATTTATCTCTGGAGGGTTTTTTAAAACTTAACATTTCATTTAGTGAATGTGTACTTGTAACCATTGCGGATTTTCTAGTTCATAATGTTCTATTTTAAGTCCTTTGACTTTTATCATTTTCTGTTTCTGTCAAATCAATTTTCGTGAGTAACGGTAATCAGTTTATTATCTATTTGATCGTTAGTGCTATTATTCTATTTAATTATCTCATTGTGGATGATTATACATATATTTGATCAATATCCAGGAGGTTGTCCCGCAAACAGCTTAAGACATCAAACAATGCGTTCTAACACGTCCATAAATGGTCCATAATAAATTTAGAACGATTTAACTTATATACCTATAGTGTAAATATTCAAAGTTCATCTAAAAGCATTTTTACATCCATTAAAAATACAAGGAAACTTTGGGTCACATTTTAAATCACGAGTTATGATCGTTAAGTAGCCCGACAAGAGCCAAAACGCACCTAGGATCCCCCTAGGATGCGTGGGATGTTCGAACCTTACAAGGAGACACCAAGGCATGTTTTTAGAAACTATGTCTCATACATGCATCCATTGTTTGTCCTATATCTTTCAAAAAGACACACATATTTCACAAAATAACACACAAAAAAATCGTTTTCTCTCTTTCTTTTTGCTTGGTTCGGACGCACCACAAAACCCACAAACACATCATTTTTCCAACTTTGATTCAAGAACATGAAAGTTTAAACATTACCGGGTTAATTCTAATAGGCGTGATTTCTTTAAAACAACGTTTGGGTTGTCAGTTTCGTGTTAATCTCATCTTGAATACCCTCTTTTTGTAAGTCATCTTATTTCACATATTCTTGTACTTTTGAATGCTTTATGATGCATAGATGTTGGTTGTACGGTTTGTTTTTAAAAAATCAAAATCTAAAGTTTTAAATAAATATTAAGGGGTGTTTATTCAGTTCGAACTCAGGGTAAAAGAGGCAAGGAAAGACCATTTTATTATTTTAGACGTTATGGTTGAATAACATTTATATACTTAGTAGCTTATTTCTATTTTCGGCTTAAAATAAGCTTATACGGCTTATTTATGGCTTATTTATTTTTGAATAAAAAAAGGAAACAAAGGAAAAGTGATTTTGGTTATTACCTATTGTTGAGATTAAAAGGCTTCATGATGATCTTGCAGTTACTGCTGCTAAGGTTTGTGTTACTACTGCTAGCACAATGTTAATGAAAAATATGCTAAGTAGTTAGTACTGCTAGTTTATAGTTACTACTGCTAGTGTAACTTAGTACTACTAGTGTATATTAGTACTACTAGTTACTACTGCTAGTATATGTTAGTACTGCTAGTGTAAAGTTAGTACTGGTGGTGAAGATTGAAGAAAATATTCTAAGTAGTTACTACTGCTTGTACATAGTTAATGCTGCTGGTGTATAAGTTACTACTGCTGGTGCTAAGTTAATGCTGCTAGTACAAAAGTTACAATTGCTCAAAGATTAAGATTACTGAAAGAGTTTCTACTGTCAAAAGAGAATGGAAAAAAGACAGAAGAAAGGATAAAGATTGATTGGAGATCAAGATTACTTACGTGATAAGTATGAGTTATTTATAGAATAGATCATAGTGAATATTCTAAGTTTTAGGAATATATTGTAAATCGACTAGGACTCCTTGGTGTATAAAAGGAGGTCCTAGGGCATAGAGTTTTATGTATCTTAGTCGTATAATTCATAGCTTCAAGGTTTTGTAACCCTAATACTAGGAGAGTATTCATATTATTTGTAATAATAATATTGGAGCTTTTATTGTTGAAATTATATTGTTTTGTGTTACTGAAGAATTCTTCTTATATTAAAGATTAGATTCCGCATAATCTTTAGTATTATCAAACAAAGTTTCTTAAACTAAGTTGTGTTAGATTTATCTAGCATAACTAAACCTTAAACAAGCTTAAGGAATTCGATCATTAGAAGTTAACTGGGATCAACAAGTGGTATCAGAGCTTGTTGCTTTGAGAAACTTTGCTAAGAAGACATGGATCAAGACTCAGTACATATGGTGGCTGCATCAAAAGTGCCTATGCTCAAACTAGGTGAGTATGAGCTTTGGAGGATGAGGATGGAACAGTACATCCTGATCATTGATTATTCTCTATGCGAAGTCATAGAGAATGGTAATGCACCTCCAATAACAAAAGTTGTTTAAGGTGTTGAGACTATAATTGCTCCTACAACTGCTGATGAAAAGGCACAAAGGAGGTTAGAGTTGAAGTCAAGAAGCACTTTATTGATGTGCATCCATAATGAACACCAATTGAAGTTTAACTCCATCAAAGATGCAAAGTCGTTGCTACAGGCTGTTGAGAAGAGGTTTGGAGGGAATGCTGCTACTAAAAAGACTCATAGGAATCTTCTAAAGCAGCAATATGAAAATTTTACTGCATCCAGCTTAGAGGTGTTAGATTAAACCTTTAATAGGCTTCAAAAGCTTATAAGTCAGTTAGAGATTCATGGTGAAAGTATCTCACAAGAAGATGTGAATCAGAAGTTTTTAAGAAGTCTGTCACCAGAATGGAACACACATACCATTGTGTAGAGGAACAAGCCTAAGATAGATACATTAAGCTTAGATGATCTTTACAACAACTGAAGATCTATGAACCAGAAGTCAAAGGGACATCAAGCTCAAGCACAAACACACAAAATATAGTCTTTGTGTCCTCAAACAGCACCAGCAGTACAAATGGAGTAGTTAATACTGCTCATGGTGCTACAACTGCTAGCACTCAAGCTACTGCTATTAACTCAACAACAATTGATAACTTGAGTGATGCTGTTATCTGTGCTTTCTTTGCAAGTCAACCAAATAGTCCATAACTTGACAATGAGGACTTGCAACAAATTCATCCTGATGATTTAGAAGAGATGGATTTGAGGTGGCATATGGCTATGCTAACAATAAGGCCAAGGAGATTCTTGAAGAACACTATTAATAGTCTGACTTAACCAGAAAATTATGAGAATCGTGACAACGGATCGGCTCGAAGGGTTGTACTAGGTGTATCCTGCACTAAAAATGAGTGCATGGCAAGGGTGTGGGATATTTATATAATCGAGGTGACCATTACTACACCAAAATTTACAAGTTATAAATTGGGTTCTCTAGTGTTCTTTTTTAGCAAACCTAATTACTTACCATGCGGGTCTCGGGATGCATCACAAAACAAGTTCTAGAATTAATATATACCGTACACTCATATAATTTAATACGATTACCAATGCTCCCGAAAATGCGACAAAGGACATCCATACACATCCATAACGACAGCATAGCCACATATGATTGCATTCGAACTTAACTCGAGAAAGCTAAAGGTATTAAATTTCTTTTTTTTTCCCTCCCCTGGTATCAAAAAAGGTTACCGATCTACTTAAAGATCTAAAGGCGAACCTCACATTTTGGGGGTGGAATTCTGAGGGGTTTTATGCTAGTCATATAAATTACTATCCATAAGACGCTATTAATACTCGGTTTTCGTTAGTGTATGTCATAATTTTTTTAAAAATTTAGGTCAAAATTACCTTTTACGTCTGTATGTTTTATTGCCATCATTTTTAAGACACAAGCAAGGAATGAGAGATATGTTATTTCTAAGGCTTTATTTTCCATACACTTAAGTAGATCATTGTTCCTATGTTTATAGAAGTCGTAAAACGAATAAAGAGAAAAGAAAATAAGTAAAAAAAACTAGTACTCCTTTGGTTTGCTCAATAATGGAGAAGAAACATGTGATAATTGGTTAAGTGTTCCTCAAGAATCTCTAATGAACTTCCTAAAACTTTTCATTCTTCTCATCAATATAAACTGTAATCAACGACAAAGACCCAACTACATAAGCTTAAAAAATCGGCGCGATAGATATAAATACAATGAGAGTGTAGGGTTTGACTCTATGAAAGCAGTGAAGATAAGATAAGTAATGATATAATCATAGGTTTTTACAGGTTTATAAAAGAATTACAAATTTTAAATGTTGTGCAAATTATTTTTCAAAAATCAAAATAATACTTGAAAATGTTTAAATTTTTCTGTAGCTGGGATTACGACGCTCGTTAGGATTAATTTATGCATTCCGCTTTGCGAAAATTTCCTTTTTAGTTTTCTTTGAAAAAAATTCTGCACGTGATATATAGTTATCCTCCTGAATGAACCTAGGATTAGTCAAATACATATATGACTCGAATCTGACAGCGAATTATAATTACAACAATTTATTAAATATGTTTGAATCGGTTGTTAAGAACTGGATATTTTCCATACACTTATTTTGTTGCAAAATACCTTTGATTGAAATTAAGACGAGGTTAAAGACAAAGCAAAGCATGATTACAAAAATGATGAATTCAAACATAAAAGAATAAATGAGAAGGATTAAAACACAAGACACTCCTAATATGCGATAGAAAATAAATGGGTTTGCTCCCAAGAAGCGCTTTTCTTTATTTATGAGTCTTGTGGCTAGACTCGAAGTCACACGTTCTTATGCGACTTCTCCTTCATCAGCATTTCCAGTCACATATTCGGGTGCAAGCTTAATGGTGTCTCTATAAAATCCATCTTCTAAGGATGGTTTCCTACACCCTCTATCATACTCATCTTCACTCAGTGTTATCTTAGATGACAATAAGTCATGACCTTTGCTGGACAATTCATTCCTCTCTGGGTCCTTATATGGAGTTTTAAAGGCAATCTATTTAGTTCTATCCGTGAAAGTCATTAACCCATGTTTCCTATTTATAGCTAGGCAGACGATTTTAACGAAGGGCCGCCCAAATACTACATGGGATAGACTAGGGTCAATATTAGTCTCAATATTTTCCAGGATGGTGAAATCCATAACGTAACTCATATTTCCTACAAATACGTGCATATCCCTTCCTAATCCTATGAAATTTCTTCCCCTATACTCGTATCCACTCTTTCTACTAGAGTTATAAATAGGTCACGGACATTGATGTTCAAGCGGTCGGTCAAATCAATGTATGCGTTGACGTGAATTTATGGGTCTATCATGCAGGGGACTTTAAGGTTTCTTGGGTCATCCTTTTTAATCCTAAAGTCATAATTCAGTGAGCATTTAGGCATCTCCTTAATCAATGATTCGTAAACTGATTCCTCACTCGTATCAACTAAATCTAGAGGCTCTTCGATATCTAACCATTTAATTTCCCTTTCCTCGTCATTTCTGCTAGTAACTATTTTTCCAATATCAGTTGGGTCTTTCAGCTCTGGTTGTGGTGTATCCCTTTGGTTTTTCTTGCATTAGCGAGTTAGTATTTTCGGGGTTGCTTTTTCTTCTGTTCATCCTCTTCTGGATTTTTCGTTATGGGTTATTTGATGGATACGACGGTGTTGCTCGAAACACCGTGGGATTCGGGTTGAGTATTAGGGTTTTTTGGTGGGCAAGAACGAGCAGAAAAACTAGAGAGGTAGAGTTAACATTCAGTTTTGGGTTCTTAACCGTTTCGCTAGGAAGTGCTTCGGCCATTCGATCGGTTATGGCCTTCAACACTTTGTTGGTCATCTCGCTTTGTTGTTGTTTGAATCGGCTTTAAACTTGGACAATCTAGCATCTTGAGATGTCATGAAGTTGGACACTAATCCTTTGAGATTTGAATGATTGTTAAAACTTTAAGGATTATTGTTGAAGGAACGGTTCGGGAACGAACCGTTTGGCTAATTTAAGTTACGACGACGGCATCCAGTTGTAGTCGCGACGCCGTCACAAAGTAGTATCTTCTAGGTCTAATTTAAGTCGGTTACGTCTTGGTGTCGTCGTTAATTCTCTGACGCTATCACTAGAAAGATTGCAACGACATCTCTTTATGCTTGCGACACCGTCTCCACACTCTATAAGCACAATTCTTTTAGAGATTTAGTGTAGGTCCGTAGTCTTGTCCGTTTCTTCTCCAAATAAGCCCAAGTCACGTGTATTTCCTCCAAATGCCATCCAAGTGCTAAAAACCTAAAAACAAATGATTTAGCACATAATCTAGGCATATTTGCATGATTTAAAGGGTTAAATGACCCTAAAATAGTGTATAAATAAACACCTCATCAAATTATCAAGCCAATTCTCATGTTTTCTCATCAATCTTCAATACTAATTCTTAATTATGTCTTCTCTTCCTTTAAAGTTATTGTTTAGTTTGCTTTAGCATTTGTAGGTTGTTCTCTTTAAGGAAGAAATTGCCAAACACCCCTTTGAGACGATCAAGTTCCAAGTACCTTGTTTTGCTTCTCCATTACATTCTCAAGATCACATCTTTGATCCTTGTAGATCATATAGTAGTTGTATTCATCATCTTTGTAAATCAAGTGTAGTAGTTTTGGTGTGATTCTACCTTATGAAGAATCCGGTATTTAGCTTTGTACTGTCAAAAGGTGTAAGCAATGTTGTGAGGCTTCTCCACCGGTTGAAAGGCTATTGGTGACTAGTGGTTTACTACCTTTGATTAGGTAACTCGGGGGAGTGGCGTACGGAAGTGAGGGTTGTCTTGTAGCCGACCACTATAAACGCTTGTGTTCTGGTTGTATCTTCTCGAAACTCGTTACTTACTTGCATTTCATATCTAATTAGTTTATTATCCAACATAAAATTGCCAAACTTCACATAAGGTTTAACAAGAAAAAAAATTTAAAACTGGTCAACTATATTCAACCTCCTTCTAGTTTTTCACAAAGTTAACGACTTTTATATACTATGGCTTTCGGCTTAAAAATTTGAAAATGTGGATTTCTATCCACAGAAAACAGCCTTATTGAGTGATGCTTATAGATACATTTTTAAGGAATTTAAACTTAACTTGATTATAGAATTTCGCATAAGCCATTACTGAATTTTTTCATTAGAATCTTATTATTTTTTCCGCTAGTTTGTTTTTCGGAAAGTAGTGTTACGTTTGCTAGGAGGGGAAAAAATATGTTTCATTTCACGCCATATCTTGTGGCATATTGCAATGAGTTTATAAAGGTTACACATAACGCCATTTCAGTTAAGTTTTTTAAAGCCATATCTGTAGTGTGAATATTGGTTGTGACTTTCACAACCATTTAAGATACATTTTTTTTGAATTTCAATTCACAATCATTTCCATGACCTTTATACTTGTTGTGGTTCCACCTGTATCTACCAATTTCGCAATTCCGTCCATACACCACCCATAGGTTGTTGATAATCATGAGGGTAAAAACCAAATAGGTCAGTTGTATCAGTTTGTACATAGGAAAAGATACTCAGTTCATACACATAAGCTATATACTGAACAACTTTGGAAACATCGTCCCAATTAGTTATTTATGAAATTAAAAGAGAAATGTATGTATGTTCTAGGGCAACATCAATTCATTTTATGCCATGGAAAAGGCTGGTCTTGGATCTTCATACAGAAACTTTTGTTCGTCTAATCTAAAGAAACCTATATTAGATGTGTTTTTCCATGAGGTTAAGTATGCCAAGATATTTAAGAATATAACATATATATGATAATCTGTAAGCAACGCTATGATGAGGTGTCATTTTATACACTTTTTCGAGGTCATTTATGTTGGAATTTGGTTAATCATTAACCCTAATATTACAAGAATATTCTACGAGCTACGCAACGGATATAATTCATATAGCATAAATAATTAACACATAAAAACATAAATAAGGAAACATACCGATAGCAATCAAACTAGTGATGAACGCAAGCTTCTTTGAGTACACGCACGTGTGTAATAAATGTGCTTACCGAAAACTACTCCAAGTTACTAAAGTAACTAACCTCCATGCGGTTCATACACTACACGTCAAGCAGTATCACCCAAATGCTAGTTCTTGACCAACGAATATGTTAACACAAGAATAATTGAAACCGAAAAACCCTAAAGGGTTGTTTGTTTCGATCGTACCAAGAGAGAGGAGAGACAAGGGATGAGAATAATGAGCTCTAGGATCCTCCTTATATAGGGATAGATTTAGGGTTTACCTAAAAAACATTCCTTGTAGGAAAAGATAGCTCAAAAGCCAGACTGTGGTTGTAAATTCCATAACAGAAGCTGAATATGTGGCTGCTTCAAGTTGCTGTGGATAAGTGCTATGGATTCAGAATCTATTACTTGATGATGGGTACAATTTTTTGCATAACCAAGATCTTTATGTATAATATCTCAGTACATATTTTGCATATTTAAAATCCTGTTTTTCATTAAAAAAACAAAGCATATAGAGATCAGACATCATTTTATTAGAGATTGCAATGAAAAGAAATTGATTCAAATGGTCAAAATTCATACTGACAAAAATATTGCAGATTTGCTTACAAAATCTTTTGATGTAAATAGATTTCAATTGTTGATTGCTAGTGTTGGAATGTTAAATCTCTAAAATCTTTTCTCTCTTTATGTTTTTGTAGAGTTTTGTATGAATTAGTACTGTTATTCATGTCATTAAAAGTTTCTGTTGTTAAGTATAATTAATGCTGTTAGTTATACTTAATACTACTGGTATAATTAACATTATGATTTTGTAAGAAAAAGAATTGAGAGAATTGATGAGAATAAAAACAAAAAGAGAGCTGTGTGAATTAAAAACAGACAGAGTGATTTGGTGAGAAAAAGAATTGAGAGAAATAGCGAGTTGAAAAACAAAAAGAGAGATGTGTGGAATAAAAATAGATAGAGAGTTTTGGTGAGTAAAAGAATTGAGAGAAGTGGTGAGTTGAAAAACAGAAATAGAGTTGAATATATTAAAAATAGAGAGAGTGTTTGGAATGGAATTGAAAGTTAATGCTGGTGACTCAAAGTTAATGCTGCTAGGCATAACTTAATACTGTTGGTAAAAGTTAATGCTGCTAGGCATAACTTACTACTGCTGTTGAAAGTTAATGCTGCTAGGCATAAACTTACTACTGTCGTTGAAAGTTAATGCTGCTAGGCATAACTTACAACTGCTGGTGAACGTTGTTGGGAATTAAAAGTCTTTACACATAGTATTTCCAAGAGTAAAAGTTTGTACTGCTCGGATTATAACTACCAGTACTAACTGATACTAACTTAATACTGCTAAAGAGAACTTAATACTGCTAAAGACTTAAGACTGCCAGAAGAAGATAATGACTGCATGAAGACAAAGACGTGTGAAGAGATATGTATGGACTTATTCAAAAGTGTATATCTTATAAAGTTAGAAAGTGTAGGATCCCGATTAACACTTACACTTCATATAACACAACACGAATCGAACTAGAAAAGAGAAAAAGAAAGTGAGTTGATTTAGAGAGAGAAAGAGGAGAGAGAGATGAGAGAAAAAGAGAAAAGATATTTATTGAAAAATGAGAAGAAGATATTTATATGTATATGATTAGAATTATAGAAGATCTTGAGTATCTTCAAAGATTTGTAGTTATCTTGTAAAGGACTCCTTGGTGTATAAAAGGAGATCCTAGGTTATGGTTATAAAATATATATTCATAGAGTTGCATGCATAGATTCAAGGTTGTAAACCCTAGTACTAGACAGAGTACTCGTATTATTCATCATAATAATATTGAAGCTTTTTGGTTATATCATTGTTCATTCAAGTTTACTGTTTCATTAATATTTCTTCTAAGTATTAAAGAGTAGATTCCGCATACTCTTTAGTATTCACAAAGTTTCTACCATTGTTGTTTTGGATTTATCCAAAGTAACATAATCTTTACAAGCTAAAGAATAGATCTTGAGTTGGGATCAACAAGTGGTATCAGAGCTTGTGTTTTGAAACTTTGATCTAGAAGAAACAAACAAGAAGAACTCTTTATTCACATAAAGAGATGGATCTAGAAACTGCCCAAACTAATGCTACTGTAAAGTTGCCCCTTCTCAAACAAGGTGATTATGATATGTAAAGACTAATAATAGAGCAATACTTTCAAGTTCAAGACTATGCTCTATGGGATGTCATAGAGAATGGCAACTCTTTCAAACCAACAGCACGAACAACAACAAATGCTGATGGTACTTCTACTTCAATGATACCAAGTCCTGTTACTACTAAAGAGAAGGCCCAAAAGAAGAATGATGTAAAAGCAAGAAGTGTGTTGCTAATGGCACTTCCCAATGAACATCAACTAACATTCAATCAATACAAGGATGTCAAGACTTTGTTTGATGCCGTACAAACAAGATTTGGTGGTAATGATGCTACAAGGAGGACTCAAATACACTTCTGAAGTAGATGTATGAGAACTTCAATTCTCCAAGCACATAGTCACTTGACTCTATTTTTAATAGGCTTTAGAAAATTGTTAGCCAGTTGGCCATCTTGGGTGAAAACATCTCTCAAGAAGATCTCAACTTAAAGTTTTGAGAAGTCTGCCTTCTGAATGGAACACTTATGTAGTGGTCTGGAGGAATAAATCAGATCTTGACACAATGAGCATTGATGATCTCTACAACAACTTCAAAATTGTTGAACAAGAGGTCAAAAGAACTGTAACATCAAGCTCAAACTCAAACTCAAGCTCTCAGAATATGGCCTTTGTGTCATCTCCTAGCAGTACCAATGAAGTTAATATTGCCAATGTTTAAATTAGTACTGCTAACTCTCCTGTTAGTACTACTGATACTCTAGATAGTACTGCTAACTTAAGTGATGCCATTGTCTATGCGTTTTTGGCAAATCAACCAAACGGGTCTCAACTTGTTCATGAAGACCTTGAACAAATCCATGAAGATGACCTAAAAGAAATGGTAGTTAGCTTTACTAAGTATGAGAGTAAGAAGGTATTTCCAGAGAACCAATAAGAAGATCACTATCAGTAGGAGTGATACTGCTGGATATGACAAGTCCAAGGTAGAATGTTTCAACTGTCATAAAATGGCTCATTTTCAAGAGAATGCAGAGGTCCTAGGAATCAAGATAATAGGAACAGTAATCAAGATAGCTCAAGAAGGACTGTAAATGTGGAAGAAACTTCTTCCAAAGCTACGGTGGCTATTGATGGAGCTAGTTTTGATTAGAGCTTTATGGCAGATGAGGAAGTACCTACCAACATGGCTCTTATGGCTTTCTCAGACTTAGAGGGTCATCCATAAAAAGAAGATCAAGGATATGTTGATAATGGATGGTCTAGGCACATGACAGGCAACATGTTCTATCTCTCAGACTTCAAGGAATTTGATGGAGGATATGTTACCTTTGAGGCAGGAGCTAGAGGAGGAAGAATTAATAGTAAAGGAACTCTTAAAACTGGTAAGCTTGATTTTGAGGATGTGTACTTTGTCAAGGAGTTATAGTTTAAC
>BQNB010011736.1:0-80678 GCA_026074375.1 Tanacetum coccineum | reverse complement strand
AGCAGCTGTTCCGTAGCGTATCGAGAAGGCGATGATTGAGATAGGCCTGTAGTAACAAAAAGCTTATAAATAAGTTGAAAAAACAACATGAGGTATCGAAAAAAGCAAGAGGAATGCTATAGTTACCTTGCAAAGTAGAATTGCCACTATATGCATTTGAGTATTCAAAACCGGCAACCGAGATACCTCGATAACACATGTTCATAACAAACTTGATATAAGCGATACTAGTATTGAATTTATTTATGTAATTTGAAGTTTCTTAATATGAAATAGCAGATGCTAAACTAAAGATGTTCTATAGAGCGATCTTTTATATCAGAGTGGGATGTTCATTAGAGATACCGTAGTGCTTATCAAAATTAGATGCCAAAACAGTGCATATTCAACTAATAAGAAAAAGTATTCAAACAACATGTTCTACTTGCAGCAACGACTACCCATATCCAACATGTTTGTCCCTTATTTTTAAGAATATACGAAAAATAAGAATAATTTTTTGATATCTACCTGAATCATTAAGTTGATTTATGGCTCCCATAAAAACGCGTTTAGGTAAAAAGAGTTTACCTTAATGTTATAATCGTCTCTCTTAGTTGCTTGCTGCAAACGTTGTTGATTTTGATTATATAAATATATCGCCCATTTGGCTCAGATAGAAGTTTTAGGAAATGGCATATCACGGCTGCGTACAACAAAGATAGCCTAGCCAAGCGATATCACACTTTCGCTCATCACTGCCTTTTTAGAATACCGTTTGACATTTAAGAAGGTAAAACAGCGGGTAACAGGTAACGTGTCTTAAGGCTGGCTAGATTTTTCGTAGGTCGCTGCTGCAATTTGTATAAACTTTCAGCGCACACGAAAATAATGCAACCTGTTTCAATCAAGCGGCATACTAACACCTAACCATGTTTCAATCATCATAAATCCAATGATGAGTCTTTTAAAAAACCCACATTTGGTTAACTCATTATCGGCCAAGATTACAAACCGCTCATCGTCACACACCGATTAACATTGCCACACACTATAAACGGTGGCAACGAAGAGATCAGTGGCATCGAAGAGACAATTAACCAAATCCAATCATTATACCTTATATTTAAAAGGCAAGATTGTTGACCCGTGTAAATCCCTATAAATCAAAACAGTCACAAAAACGACGCAACCAAACGATCACCAACGCCACACACCATCAATGGTGGCAACAAAGAGATCAGCGGCATCGAAGAGAGTATTGGGTTATCTCCCAACACAAATGAAGCAAACCCCGTATCAAAATCAATTGCTTCAACAATTGCATAGCACTTTATCGCTCGTGGAGGTTGCAGAGGCGAGCGACGCTCGCACTCCACCACCCTTCCAATTTCCAGAGCAACACAACATGAATCGATGTCGGACGTCGTTTCGATTCATCATTTGATCAGATTCCTGAACACGTGAGAAACACCCGAATACCCGTTACAACAGTCGAAAAATTTGATTTTAGGGTATATCTTTCATAAGCTCACTTTTTGTTGCTTATTTTAAAAAACTTCGGCTTATATAGCTGGCTTATGACTTATTTCATTTTGGGCTTATGTTTCATAAGCTCACTTTTTTTTGCTTATTTTGAAACTTTCATATAGTTTATTATGTCATATGAAACATAAGCAAAAAACCAAATAAGCCACAAGCCGTATATATAAGCCGAAAAGATTCAAAGTAAGCAATAAAAAGTAAGCTTATGAAAGATATACCCAAAACCAAATAAGTCATAAGCTGCGTATGTAAGCCGAAACAAACACCCCCTAACCGCTAGATGAGCTCAATATCACATAAAACACCTAATGCTTTTTTTTTGCTAAAATGATAGAGCATGTATCAGATCTAAGAATAAAAACACATTTGCATGGTGCATCAAGTAATATAATATAAGAAAATGAACAATTAATTAAAGGGAGAGATATACCATCGCTAGTAGGAGCAGGTGCAGCCGTAATCGTCACCGCCAATGACGTCATCACCACAACTCGATTCAACAAATCCCCATAAATCGAAACAGTCACAAAACAAAGCACCCACATAAGCTCAATGACGCAACCAATCGACCACCAACGCCATACACCATCAACGGCAGCAACGAAGAGATCGGTGGAATCGAAGAGAATATTTGGTTATCTCCCAACACAAATGAAGCAAACCCCGTATCAAAATCAGTTGCTTCAACAATTGCATAACACTTTATCAGAAAATGGGTGTGTGTGGGATGCGTTGTGTGTGTGTGTTTTGGGATATGGGAGAGAAGTTTGGTGAAGAAGAGGTGGAAATGACACGTATCTCACACGTGTTATAGCACCAAAAAAGGAAAAAAAACGGGTTGGATCCGATTGTGATCGACCGGTGGCGGGTTCTGGCGAATTTTCGGCGGGTCAAACCGGTCTGAGAAGTGCATTAAATGAGAGCATTTAAGGTGCCTCGGGGCAACGATCTTGCCTTTTAAATATATGGTATAATTCTTTACCCTAACTAACTTTTGATAAACACCTTAGACTTTGTTAGATAAAAAAAATTAATTTAGTGTTAAGCAAATCAAAGGTCATGCTTGGACATGAGTTTCAATGAAAAATTGACGTTTTGAAAACTATTGGAATAATGAAAAGTTGCCATTTTAACCTTCTGTGTGACTTTCTGCTGAATGAAAAATAATAACTGAATGAAATAATCGCTAGACTAAAGCATAGCAATGATAAACGATACAATACCTGATAGCTTGCAATTTTTTGCCCGGATGCTAATAACTCTTGTCGCTTTTACCTGTTGAAGTAAGAGTGGGCCAGATATCTTTATCACTGAAGTCAACTTAAAGAGTTCGCCATTCGATACACCACCACTTTCTTTTCTTATATCGCCACTCCACCCATAAACAACTTGAATTTTTTTGATTATTGAAACACACACGTCTTCCAGCTATAGTAAAAAGTACAACATTAACTATGTACGTATGTATATATTTATGTATCTATGTATTATGATTAATATGTATTTGCATAACTCCTTTCGCACAATCACTTGGCTACGCCATGTATAGTTTATAATGTTTATTAAGGGATCAAAATGGAAAACCAAAGGGCCTTTGGCCAATGGAGTGCGAGTGGCCCATTAACCAAGAGGTTGTTGGTTAGGTTTCAATCGTGACATAGTAATGGGTGTGAATGTGAATATTTCCTTTAATAATAAGTGATTAAAACTGAGAAAATTAAGGAGAAAACAGCAGCATATGATACCGTAGATGAATCCATGGACCAAAGACGGATATGTTTAGTGATTTTTAATTAAGATTTAATTAAGATTGCAGATTGTATTGCAAAAGATATGTTTGGGATGTAAGGGTCGTATGTATTTATAGATGAAAATTAGGGTTTGAAGTGAGCCTGTGGGTTTGTAGACATGCTATAAAATTAGAGTATATCCTAGAATCATGGAGTATAGCTTCAATAGCTATACATTACAAAAGGTTTTATTATTTGAAAAAATGTAGGATTCACGATTTATATTTTGATTGCTAGCTGGATATGAATATGAAGTATATCAGGGATATTAGTCAGATAAAGATTAAGATAAAGAGTATATGATGCGTTTCTAAAACTTTACAATTTAGGGATATTATTATTGTTTTGGATAAAAAAACACAATTGGTGGCTTGGCTCAGTTGGTAAATTTTGTTTCATCTAAACCATAGGACATGAGTTCAAACCTTGTCAACGTCTATATTTTGTTATAGATATATGGGGCTAACTATGAGTGTATAAATATGATTTAGTGACTGGATGTCACTTTAACGATGACATGGCACACATTTTGGGTTAATTTATGGATTTATTTTTTATTTTCAGATTTTTTTTAAAATTTTTTTAATTTTCGGATTTTTTTTAAAATTTTTGAATTTTTTTATATTATTTTTATTTTTGAATTTTTTTTATTTTTTTTAATTTTCGGATTTTTTTTTTAAATTTTCTAATTTTTTTTTTAAAATTTTGGCTATGGCAAGGTTCGAACCTGGAACTTAGGGATAAGTTCTAATCAAATTTACCAACCGAGCCAAACCATGTTTTACTATCCAAAACTATAATAATATATTCTAAATATGATTTAGTGACTTGATGTCACCTCAACGATGACATGACACACATTTTGTTTTAATTTATGGAATTATTTTAATTTTTTATCTTTTTAAATTTTTAATACCAAAATTCAAAAAACAAAAAATAACTAAAACCACAAAAAACGCAACTAACAAACCAAAATCTCATAATTTTAACAACCCATAATCCCATTCATTAACGAACTTATTAATCTTTCTAATATCAACAACACCATAACACACTTATGCAAACCACCCATATTTAGCTTTACTCATCCAAAAACCATAATAAAAAATTGAAAAATACCATATGCTATTTTTAAAAATTGACAATAATACAATTAATATAATTCATCATAAAAAACATACCGATAAACCTCAAAGCATTCGCATTTTACACCAAACAACGATGACAGTTTATTTCTTCAACCCATTCAAGTATTGTTGAATATTTAAGGGCAAATCACATAAAAGTGTACTATATTTTAGATTAATTTGAATTTAAGATACTCAACTTTTTTTTTCTTAATTTAAAGTATCAATCTTATTTTTTAAGCAATTTAAGATTTTTTCGACTTTTCTTTATGTGAATCATTCCTTTCTTTACCGACCAATTTTAACATTAATATTGAATCGTAGCTAAAGCACACATGTTTCATTTTTTTTAGCAACATGGTCTTATTATGTGTGATGTGTGTGTGTGTGGTGTTGATTCATAACAAGTTGGCTCTTAGCCCGCGCATTGCGGCGGGGCTAGTTTGTTTCCGACATTTCATTTTTGAACAATGGAAACCAAGGTCCCGAGCAGTTGTGAGTAACTACTGTATAACGAAGCGGTCAACAACATTTCAGTATTAACAGAATTTAGAATATTAATAATTCAAATTACGTGTGTGTAGATATAAATGGTGCTGACATACAGGAAGCAGCCTGAGTTTTGAAGAAAGTCAGTACTAATATTCAATCCATAAGTTACCAGTGTTGTGCATCGTCGGGAGTTCTATTATAGAGATTAAAAGTGCATAAAAGTTTCCCCTTTGTAGCAGCTATCCAATTCTCATCATCGCAAACTGGCATTCTTGATTCTACAAAAGTCACTCAGCGCGACATAAACAGGTTCAAACTGGTTTCAGTTACCATGATTGCTTTATGCCAAATTGTCAATACATTTGAATCTCTCTCGTGCCCCACGTGAGAAGCCTATTAGTGTCACTGGCATGTTATCTTGCAGTCCCTTGCACAACACTTCAACAAGTAGTTTTCTAGCCTTGTTTGTTTATCGATGATATCAGTTAAAGCAAGTAATCTTGCAGGCAAGACTAAAATGGATAAAAGAAAGCTGAGTACGGTCGTGGTAGCACCTTGTTTCATCATTTCCACCGCAATTCCTGCATCATGGTTTCACGATCATGTTATTCTTAATTACTTCAAACACAATGCAGTTGCGAAACTGCATTGTCAAATAGTAAGTAGGCAAACACATCTAACCAACATTTTTTTAGTCTCATCCAAGCTAAAACTTACTTTAACTGACAATTGTTCTTTACAAACTCGGGTTCGGTTTCTTGATCGTATTTTCTTTCCCAATTTAGAAAGAAGCGTGACATAAGGGCAACCTCTTAAAATTTAGGTGACCAAACAGCGTGTTCACCCTCACCACATCGTCTATGGACTTCCTTTATTCTGTCTACAGGACGACCAATCCCACTGCATGTCCAGTCGAATGATGCTACACATATGTTTCTGGCCTGAGCTTTCCACTCGCAATCTACAGAAAAAAAAAGTTGTAGATAGCCGAAATTAGAATATGTTATGTTATTTATGATAATTATGATGGATAGGTTGCTATAGTTGATAAAATGTGTGCAAGCATGTTGTTATTTTGCGCTATTATCGCTTGAAAATAAAATAGAACGTTAGAAAATTTACCAGGCGAGGTCCCACAGCATAGTCTTTGATCATCAATATGCTCAACATCAAGCCTGATAAACCAACATCCTAAAGAAACTTCCTCATTTGCGTAGTTGTGTAATACATGTCTGAGTTGATTTTTGGAGCATAAATTAGAAAACCAACAATGAACGTAAAAACAATTAAATAAAGAAATAAACGAAGTTTTGTTCTTGAGCAACTGAGACTTAACTGGTTTAATGAGATATAAGTAGCCAAATCTTTTCAAATGTCGTATAATTGTCCACTGGGGTGACGAAAATACTTGTTTCCTGACTCGCCAAATTTCCAATGTTCTGGTTCATGGTACCTTACTCCTCTGTTCCATCAAAATGTTTGTTAAAACAATGCAGCAAGTTGAAAGTTTACGTAATACTATTTAATTCAAGAAGATTGTTTGACTTACTTTTGAGCAAGTACCGGACCAGACTTCATGCATCCGATATATACCCTTTTCTTCTTCCTATGTTTAACTAATGTATGACCTAATGTGGCTGCAAACAGTATAAAAAAAGTTTGGTTGCCAAGTTGACTTGCTACACATAATATTACAAAACAAAAAGTCAAAATAGAATCATTGTAGTGATTAGAGACTAATTTTGGTTACTAAAATCCGACTCTTGCATTATCAACAACAACAACAACGATACCCAATCCCACTGACTCTTGCATTATATGAACGCTTAATCATTTAGTAAGAAGAGGTCAAAGTTACCTATGTTCACGTGGACATCATCGTCAACGTTGATGTAAGATTCTGCATCCCACATGGTAACAGCGGTCGCAAATTATGTTTTTGTCTTTGCGGATAATTCTAAGTATCCCTCTACATGGTCCTGCTCATGTTAAAGTCAACAATGGTTAGCTATTGGTAATATAAATCAAAGCAAATTATTGAACTGAATAGGATTAATATGTATATATACTAAAAAAAATTGTACCAGCGTCAAGAAATCTCCATGCTTTCTGTCTTCAGCTTCAATAGGTCGGTCCAGTATGCCCCCTAACGTAGCACTAATTAAAACAATCATTGAAGTAAATTAGTTCATTTAACATCCATACCTACTTTTTCAAGTTCCATTTGATTACATTACATCTAGGCAGATACATATCGTCAAGCGTAGTTTAAATCAAAAGAACGTTAAAGCCATAAAGGTCAAGCCAAATGAAAAGCTCTAAGTAGGGTAAGTAACAATAGAAAAACCGAGGCACATGGAATTCTGAAAAGTTTATGTTATCAACTTATCGTAGCTTTTTCAAAAGTTTACTACCTGGATATGTTTGGAGTGAAGTTACTTTTTCTATCATTGTTACAAACTATCTGTCAGTGGCGTAAATATTCCAAGAAGAAAGGCTTATTTGCACTTTGGAAGAAAATGATGGTTTACTTGTAATGAAAGTGATGTCCAGTGGATCAAAATGCACCTGTGACCAATGAGAAATCACATTATAATGCCTCTCTCCTCTTCTAATTTCTTTCGTTTTTCACCTATAAATTTCACAGTAAAAGAATTCATAAATTAGAGATTGCACAAAAGAAGAAAAGAAACTTAAGAAACTATTTAATGGACTCTCATGAACCTTGAGGCATCCAAGTAGCCCGTACTCAATCTCCGTTCCGTAATCTGTCATTAAAACATTTAATCAAACACCTGATATGCAAGATAAACAAATTAACAAATTTGTTACATTTTAAAACACTTGGAACAAAGACACCTGATACACAACCTAGTTTGATACAACTTCTATTCTTACATATTAATATAAAACATCTAAACTAAATATGGGTTTAACAATAATATAAAACATCTAAACTAAGCACACCAATCAAATAACAAACACTCAAAATTAATATTAGTAATACCTGGTTTGTGGGTCGTGCATATGGATAGAGCCTTAGGTTAGAGGTTTAAGACGATCAACAAACCCTAATTTTGAACAATTGATGCATAACAACTCTTGATGAGTGACAAATTGAAGATCATTGAGGCGGTTGGAATATTGGGAAAGTGGGGAACGAAGATAATTCGAGAATAGTCAGCCTTTGATGTTATAATAAGGTGATGGAGGACGGACTGGATCCAACAGGCCAGAGGAAGCCCACGATTGTAGCTACTGTAGCACGCATTTTAGTATATATGCTAATAGATTTTGAGAGAATTGTAAAAAAAACTTTTTGTTTTAAATCATCAAACACTATAGTTAATAAATTGTGAATTATCGAAGAAACTTGTTTGTTTTAATTTGAATCACTTTTAGTATTTCTGAATCAAACATCAAAGTTCGAAAAAGTTGGTTAGAGTGATTTTTTTAATTCTCGAATCAGATATTAAAACTCGAATTTTTAACTACTTTATTTTGAAATATTTCAATAAGTGAATTGTGATCTATTTATTCGGATAAGTGAATCATGATACAAATAGTGAATCGTAATCGAACTAGTGATTCGTTACAAAAATATGTACGTATATAATTATCATACTCGAATTAGTGAACTAAGAAATGAGTTTAGTTTTTCTTTTTGAATCACTACGTATTGAAAAAACAATGATTCGCAAATCATCAATCTTTCTTTTTGAATCTTCACTAACGGATAATATAACAAATCAATATGTTTAAGAATATAGAAAAGAGTTACTTACGTATGGATTTACGTAGAAATGTTTAAATAGAAAGAAGCTAACGTGTATAATTAAGATATTAAGAAGCGATGCGTGGATAAATATGTGACAAATACATGGAATGCCACCACAACGATAACATGACATACATTTTGCATTAATTTATGGATTTTTTTTAATTTTCGGATTTTTTTTTAAATTTTGATTTTTTTTAATTTTCGGATTTTTTTACAAATTTTGCCCATGACAAGGTTCGAACTTGGGACCTAGGGTTAAGTTACAATCAAGTTTATCAACTAAGTCAAGTCACCATTTGTGTTTTACTATCTAAAACTATAATAATATATTTAAAAAAAACCATGTTGATATATTTTAATTTTAAAAAATGTATCATGTTATACTTAAAAATATATTAAGATATACTCCTTAATTATATAACATATTTTGAAAATATACTCCATAATTATCAAGATATACTCCCTAATTATATGACATATTCATCCAAATCTTTTAAAAATATATTAAGATATACTCCATAATTATATCATATCCATCCAAACTTTTAACAAAACCCTAATATCATTCATTCCTATCTTCTAAAACCTATTCATTCATCACATATACCTAAAAAAATTGTCAAACGGCACAAAAAATATGATCACCCTCATTATGTCGTTATCTAATATTTACGTATGCAACTAATTTGTAATGTAACATTCCACTTATGGTAGTTTTTCACTGTTATTTTTCCTCTCAATGATCTATGTTATCATCTACACAATTCTAAGTGCCCATGCATGTTATTGTTGACTATCTATATCATTGCAATCCTTTCTTTTTCTCTCCCTTTGAGCCTTATTACTAATGGTTGTTGCAGATCTGTTGGTAGTGCAAGTGAAACATAAAAGGCAGGAATACCTTTACAACACTTCCAAGATAGTTCACAAGTGTGCACCAAATCCGAGCATCCATTTGCGTGGTAACTGGTTTATTATTAGCTTGGTTTTGTTAATACAAATATTCGCGCAAAAACGATATTTATATTTAATGATCTTCATGTTTTGAAAATAACAAATATAATGTCATACTACGTAAAAGTTTACGTAAACAAGTTATTTAGTCGAAAGTTTACTTGACGCCGAAAAAACACTTAAGGTATGAATATGACATTATTAAACATAGTTAATGATCAAAGAAAAATATTATCATTTGCATAAATATTTTCTAATAAAAATGATTTAAGCTAACACATGATTAATTATAAGTTAGTTATATTAATCATGTAAGACAAAATAAGATTAACCATAAGTGAAAACAATCTTTCCAAGTCTTTCCAAATCTAAAAAATCTTTCCTTATTGGTGATAAGAAATATTTTCTTCTAGAAGAATCTATTAAACTAGTTTTAATAAGTAAAAAACAATATTTTGTATAGATTTGAGGTTAATCACAAAATGACAAATTTTGCCCCAGCTCTACCCACGGATCCACCAAAAGCACTGGACGGATCCAGGGGGTGGAGGATCCGCGAGTCGCACGTCTTGACTCCCTGGGACAGATTTGAATTTTAAAAGGTTGCCTATAAATACAACCTCATTCTTCTATTTTAACAACTCTTGACAAATATTTTTCTCATACATATTTTATTTTTTATATATTTTTTTGATCATTATACTTGTTACATAATCCATTACAAGTGATCAACGCATTTCACTCTTTAGTGAAGAACACTCAAGAAGACGTCAAGCTTCAAGTGTTATTAGTTTAGTTGTGTCATCACATTTGTGATAATCATTCATCTTGTATATCTTGTGTTGTGTGTTGTGTGTATCATATGTGTATGATAGGTTAGTATTTAGGCCACAAAATACATAGTGTGTTAGATTGGTTCTATCTCGAAGTAGAACTCGGTATTTAGCTTAGTACCGGAAAAAGTGTAAGCGACGTGTACGGTTTTCTCCGCCTAAAGGGAGCTTGTTGACATAGTGAAGATAACTCTCAAGTTGGGTACTTGAGGAGTGGAGTAGGGCGAAGAGGAGCTTCGTAGCCGAACCACTATAAATCATTGTGTCATCGGTTTGATCTTTCTTATCTTTACTTGTTTATATTTCGTAGATTAGTTACTTACTTATTGCATCGCTATCATATACACTTGTGTATATCTCTTGAGTTCACATAAGTCGACAATCTAAGTTTTAATTTAAAACGGTAAAAACTATTCAACCCCCTTCTAGTTTCCATAATTGGTATAGGAGCCAAAGTCACACTAAGATATTTTAACGTATATTATACATTAAAGCTTGAATCGATCTATGGATTCGGATAAATATCTAGTTCTTTTAAAAAATGATCATTTTATTTATTGGAAAAAAATATTTGAAACTTATGTGAAAGCAAAAGATTTAGATCTTTGGCATATTATCTTGAATGAGTTAAGATCAATATAGACCCAACATTTGTCATAGACCCAATGAACCAATCCTAGCCACTCATTTTTTTATCAAAAATAAAAAAAACCCATTTTTTTTTTTTTCAACTTTTTTTATAAATAATATATCTTACAAACGCGTAATCGTCACACCGACAAAAACACCATCGCGCGTGTACTTTTTTTATCTTTCAGTAGACGGGTGAAACGATTATACTTTCGATGAAACTTTTTTTTAGATTTTTTTTTTCAGTCACGAATTGCGAAAATCATATATGATTCGCTATAACGAATCTATATGATTTCGTATAACGGGAATCATATATGATTTCATAAAAATCTTATATGATTTTCATAAAATCATTTATGATTTCATAAAAAATGCATATATGATTTCATAAAATCATTATGATTGTGATTCCCGACAAACGTTTTTCAATTTTGTTTCTGTCCGAATTGCGAAAATCATATCTGATTCGTGAGACGAATCATAATATGATTCGTGCGACGAATAATATTGATTCGTGCGACGGAATCATATATGATTCGTGCGACGAATAATATTATGTTTTCGTTGCGTCGAATTCATATATGATTCGTGCGACGAATCATATATGATTCGTGCGACGAATCATATATGATTCGTGAGACGAACTCATATTTGATTCGTGCGGACGAATCATATATGATTCGTTTGCGGTCGAATCCTATTGATTCGTGCGACGGATCATTTGATTCGTGCGACGAATCATTATGATTTCGTGCGCGAATCCATATATGTTCGTTTGCGTCGAATCATATATGTTTCGTGCGGACGAATCATTATGATTAGTGCGTACGAATATATATGTTTCGCTGCGACGTAATCATATAAGATGGATCGTGCGACGATCATATTGATTCGTGCGACGAATCATATATGATTCGTGCGACGAATAATATTATGATTCGTGCGGACGAATCATATATGATTCGTCGCGACGAATCAAATTTGATTCGTGCGGAAGAATCATATATGATTCGTGCGACGAATCATATATGTTCGAGCGTCGAATCATATATGGTTCGTGCGACGAATCATATATGATCGTGCGACGAATCATATATGATTAGTGCGACGATCATATATGATTCGTGCGACGAATCATATATGATTCGTGCGACGAATCATATATGATTCGTGCGACGAATCATATATGATTCGTGCGACGAATCATATATGATTCGTGCGACGAATCATATATGATTCGTGCGACGAATCATATATGATTCGTGCGACGAATCATATATGATTTCATATAATCATATATGATTTCATAAATCATATATGATTTTATAAAATCGTATATTACTTCATAAAATCATAAAAAAAGTTCGTCGAAAGTATATAGTGTCGCCCCTCTATAGAAAGATAATTTAATTCTCGTCGCGATGGTATGTTTTGTTTTGCGTAACGATTAACGGTGTGTGAGATATTTAATTTTTAAAAAAGAGGTGGAAAGTGGGTTTTTTTATTTTTGATGAAAAAATGAGTGGCTATGATTGGTTCATTGGGTCTATGACAAATGTTGGGTCTATATTGAACTTTTGGCTATCTTGAATGGTGATTTTCTACCGGTTGCTAGAAATAAAGAAACCCAAGTTTTAGAAATGGTTCCTTTTGAACAACAAGATGATGATATTAAAAAGAAACTTGCAAAAAATAATGAAGCTGAAATGGTTCTTTATAATGCTTTACCGAAAAAGGAATATGAAAGAATTTTTATGTGTAAGATGGCTAAAGATATTTGGCAATCATTGTTAATTACACATCAAGGTAATAGCCAAGTAAAGGATAATAAAATTAATCTTCTTGTTCAACAATATGAACAATTTTCTATCCTTGAAGAAGAATCTATTGATAGCGGTTTTGCTAGATTTAACATTATTATTACTAGTCTTAAAGCTCTTGATGAAGGTTTCTCTAGCAAGAACTATGTTAGGAAGTTTCTTAGGGCTTTACATCCTAAATGGAGAGCAAAGGTCACGGCGATTGAAGAATCGAAAGATTTGTCATCACTAGCTCTAGACGAGCTCATCGGCAATCTAAAAGTACATGAAGTAGTCATGGAAAAGGATTCTGAAATTTATAGAGGCAAAAAGGAAAGAGTTAAGTCCATTGCCTTGAAAGCTAAGAAAGAGTCTAGTGATGATGAAACTTCGACATCCGGAAGCGATGACGAAGAATATGCTATGGCCGTAAGGAACTTTAAAAAGTTCTTTAGAAGAAAGGGTAAATTTGTTAGGCAACCAAGAGAAGAAAAGAAGTCATTCCGACAAAGAGATGAGAAGAAAGGAAAGAGTGACCAGAAATGTTTTAGATGCGGTGATCCAAATCATCTCATTGGCGATTGTCCAAAACCATCTCGCAACAAAGATCAAAAGGCCTTCATTGGAGGTTCTTGGAGCGATAGCGAAAATGACGCCGAAGACAAAACCAACGATGAAACTTGTCTCATGGCTCAATCGTCAAATGAGGTAACTCTTAACTCTTCCTATTATAGTGACAATGCATCTTCTCTTGATAATGATAGTATGCAAATAGAATACGATAGCTTATGTGAAATTAGCTTAAAAATCATTAACAAGAATAAAATTTTGAAACTAAAAGAGATCTTTTAAAAAAAGAAATTTTAAAATTGAACGAGAAAATTAAGAAACATGAGATAAGTAAAGAAATTAAGATTGCATGTAAGTCATGTGAGAAACTTAAATCGAAAAATGCCAAACTTAAAGAAACTCAAGTTAAATTTGTTAAATTTGATAAAAGCGTTAATTCACTTAGAGAAATATTAAATAATCAAAAGTCACCTAGTTGTAAAATAGGTCTAGGATTTGATGATAGTAAAGCGTCAACAAGCGGAACTAAAAACATGAGTTTCGTTTGATCGTCCGCTAAAAAGGCGACAGACGGATCCACCATAAAGGTGCACGGATCCACCTTACTAGATCCGTTAGTCGCACCTATGGCAAAAAAGGGACTAACACGTTTTTAGTCCACCTAGGTCTTCTAGATCAGATTTTGTTATTACTAGGAAGAAACTAATACATAATAGCATTGAAGAAACCGTCTTTAAAACCATCACCTAAAAGCGGTATAGGTTATGTTAAAACTGAGTCTAGATCGAAAACACCTCCACCTAGAAGGAACATTCCTTCTCAACCAAGATACAACACACCTCAATCTAGGAGAAACTCTAGACAACCAATTCATCAAAACTTTTACCCTATGAATTGGAACAATCAACAAAATCAAAGCTTTGTACATATGGGAAATTGTATCCCATTTCAATATCCTAATCAATTGCAACAAATGCAAGGGATGTACAACACTAACATTTTCAGACCCATGAGATATTGGGGACCAAACACTTGAATTTGTTTTTGTTGAAATAGGTATGCTTGAGAACATGCTTGGAACCGGATAAGTGGATCAAAGATAGTGGTTGCTCCAAACATATGACCGGTAACAAGAGTTTATTCTCTACTTACAAAGCTTACGACGGAGGTAATGTTGTTTTTGGAAGTAACCTAAAAGGAAAAATTATAGGCAAAGGTACAATCTCTAATGACTCTCTCACTATATCTAATGTAGAACACGTAGATAACTTAGCTTTTAACTTACTTAGTGTCGGTCAAATTTGTGACAATAAGTGTCAAGTCTTATTCACGGAAGAAGGTAGTGAAATAATTAAAGATGGTAAAATCATAGGAAATGGGATTAGGAAAAATGGTTTATACGTAATGAAATTAGGAAATAAGTCTCAAGACAAATTATGTCTCGCCACGGTAGTGGATAATTCTACCTTATGGCATAGAAGACTTGGTCATGCAAATATGCGTTTAATTCAATCGTTGTCATCTAAAGAATTAGTTAGAAACTTACCTAAGCTAAAATATGATAAACATTTTTGTGATGCTTGTAAAATTGGGAAGCAAGCTCATGCAAGTCATAAAGCTAAAAATATGGTTTCCACTAAAAGATGTTTAGAATTATTACATATGGACTTATTTGGTCCATCGGCAATTAAAAGCTATGGAGGTAATCTATACACATTAGTTGTAGTAGATGATTATTCTAGGTATACATGGACTAGATTTCTAAAGACTAAAAATGAAGCTTTTGAGAAATTTGAAATATTAAGTAGGAAAATTCAAAACCAACTAGGTAGTTCTATAATAGCTATTAGAACGGATCATGGTCGGGAATTTGATAATGAAGTACAATTCGGAGCTTATTGTGATGCACAAGGCATTACTCATAACTTCTCGGCTCCACGTACTCCACAATCAAATGGGGTAGTCAAAAAGAAAGAATAGGACCTTACAAGAGATGTCTAGGACTATGCTTAATGAACAATCCATTCCACAAAAGTTTTGGTGTAATGCCGTTGATACGTCAACTTATATACTAAATAGAATATTAATTCGACCAATACTAGGAAAAACCCCTTATGAAATATTTAGAGGTAGGAAACCTTCTTTAGAATATTTTAAAGTATTTGGAAGCAAGTGCTTCATTTTGAATACTAAAGACTATCTAACCAAGTTTGACCCAAAGTCATACGAAGGTGTTTTTCTAGGATATTCTCAAAATAGTAAAGCTTATGTAGTATTAAATAAACATACAATGAAAGTCGAAGAATCACTCAACGTGACATTCGATGAAAGTCCTCCTCCTACCAAATTATCACCATTGGTTGATGATGATGTTGGTGAAGAAGAAGCCATTAGAAAGAATACCAAAATAGTAAATACTAATAACGAAGAAGATGAGTCGATAGAAGTTGACGAAATCATTAACATTAAAGAGTCCAAAAATCATCCACTAGATCAAGTCATAGGAAATCTTAATCAAAGAACCTTAAGATCTCAAGCCCAAAATCATAGTAATTTCTTTTGTTTTATATCTACAATAGAACCCAAAAATATCAATGAAGCATTAAAAGATGAAAGTTGGGTTGTAGCTATGCAAGAAGAACTAAATCAATTTGTAGCTAATGATGTTTGGGAATTAGTCCCTTTACCTGTAAGTCAATCCGTCATAGGAACAAAATGGGTTTTTAGAAATAAATTAGATGAAAATGGTATAGTATCTAGAAATAAAGCTAGATTAGTAGCACAAGGATATAATCAACAAGAAGGTATAGATTATGATGAAACATATGCTCCGGTAGCTAGATTTAGGTCGATAGCATACTTCTTGCTATTGCTGTCAAATGATTTTCAACATACAAATGGATGTAAAAAGTGTTTTTCAAAATGGTGTTATAAACGAATAAGTTTACGTTGCCAACTCTAGGGTTCATTGATTTACAAAAACCAAACTATGTTAAAAACTTAAAAAGGCTTTGTATTGGTCTTAAGCAAGCTCCCAAAGCTTGTATGATAGACTAAACGCATTTTGGATAAAAACACGAGTATTTTTTAATGGGAAAGTCGTTAATACACTTTTTACTAGAAATCATAATCACATCTTATCAATGTTTCATATATATGTCGACGACATTATATTTGGTTTCTACGAGTCAAAACTTATGTGATGATTTTGCAAAATCATGCACGACGAGTTTGAGATAGTTGATAGGGGATTTGAACTTCTTCTTGGTCTCAAATTAAACAAATGAAGACTGAATATTTTTCAATCAAACCAAGTCCATCAAGGAATGTTTAAAAGAAGTTCGGTTGGAGATTCCAAAACCAACCAAGACGCCGATGTCAACGGAGATCCAACTCACAAGGACGATGAATCCGACCCCGTGATAGCTCTAAATATCGAGGTAGATTGGTAGTTCACTTATTTAACTGCAGTAGGCCCAATATTAATGTTTATGTGTTTTGCTTATGTGCACATTTCCAAGAAAATCTCTGAGACAAACCCATTAGAAGCCTTAAGCGTATATAAGGTATATTAGAGGAACTAGTACTTAGGATTAGGGGTATCCGAAAGGAACAGAATAGAAATTGTAGTTTATAGCTCGACTCCGACAACGCGCCGATTACGTTGAATTGCAAAAGCACTAGTGGCGTTTGTACGTTCATGGGATGTTGTTTAACATATTGGTTCGCTAAGAAACAAACGACCATTTCTATCTCCACGACCGAAGCCGAATACGTCTCCGCCAGAAAGGCATGTCAACAAGCACTATGGATGAAACAAGCTCTCATCGACTACGGCATACGCCTCGACGACGTTCCGATTATGTGCGACAATAAAGGCGCTATCGACTTAAGTAAAAACCCCGTACAACACTCTAGAACTAAACATATAGAAATCCGTCACCACTTTCTACGCGATAACGTCCAAAAGGGCAATATCTCTATCGAGAAAGTTGCATTCGAAGATAATATAGCCGATATATTTACTAAGCCTTTGAGATATAAAGTATTTAATTATTTAAGATTAGGATTAGGAATGATAGAACTTATCATGGATAGTGATCCTTCATCATCCTAAAAATAATCGTAAGCGGAAACTCTAATGAAGAAATTATTCATTATTCAAAAGATGATAATTCTCATTATTAGTTCCAATTACAAAAGAGGATTAACCCTAAGGTTAATTTAGGTGGGGGTGAAAGGTTTATAAACTAGGGTTCATTGTTCTTGAGTGTGTTCATGTGTGTGTGAGTGAGTTTAATCCGATTTGGGTAAAAATGTGTGAACAGTAAGTGTAAAGAGGTTTATAAGTTTAACCGGGTAGAGTAGGTTAAGGGTCGGGTTAGGTCGGGTTAGGGGTTTGTTTCTTATTGGTTGATTGGGGGTCCACGGGTTTATTTGACCCGGACTTTGACCCGCGACTTTTGTAACTATAGGGTAATTACATCTTGGCCCTTGTGTTTGGCAGATTTAATTTCTTAGTTAAAAATAACTTTCATAAATTGCAAAATCAGCCCTTGAGTTTATAAAACAAATGGAATTGGGCTTTGGTTGACTGTGGTTTAGCTGCAGTTGACTGTAGAAGGCTGAGCATGATCTCTATGGCTTGGCTTTGATTTCTTTAGTTCTTGATCACTCCATCAGTTCTCGTGTACCGTTTTTGACTGTTTTCTTGCAATCATTTGACATATCCCATTCCCTGCACACATAAAACTCAGATACAAGCACATTTTTGCCATTTTTGATCCGTTTTGGGTTTATTTGGGTTATTTTAAGCATAAATAGATATGTGTATTCTACACTTATCAGGGTAGTAGAAAGAAAGAATAGAACCTTACAAGAGATGTCTAGGACTATGCTTAATGAACAATCCATTCCACAAAAGTTTTGGTGTAATGTCGTCGATACATCAACTTATATACTAAATAAAATATTAATTCGACCAATAATAGGAAAAACCCCTTATGAAATAATTAGAGGTAGGAAACCCTCTTTAGAATATTTCAAGTATTGGAAGCAAGGCTTTCATTTTGTATACTAAGACTATATCTAACCAAGTTGTGACCCAAAGTCATATGAGGTGTTTTCTAAGGTATTCTCAAAATAGTAAAGCTTATGTAGTAATAAATAAACATAGAATGAAAGTCGAAGAATCACTCAACGTGATATTCGATGAAAGTCCTCCTCCTAGCAAATTATCACCATTGGTTGATGATGATGTTGGTGAAGAAGAAGCTATTATAAAGAATACCAAAGTAGTAAATAATAATAATGAAGAAGATGAGTCGATAGAGTTGACGAAAATGTATCATTTAGAGTCCTAGATCAGCTCTAGATCAGTCTAGGAAATTTAATCAAGAACCCTAAGGTCTTCAAGAACTCTAAAATCTTAGTAATTTCTTGTGTTTGTATATCTACAATATAGAACCCCAAAGATGTCAAAGACGCATTAAAATATGAAACTTGGGTTGTAGCTATGCAAGAAGAACTAAATCAGTTTGTAGCTAATGATGTTTAGGAATTAGTTCCTTTACCTATAAGTTAATCGGTCATAGGAACAAATGGGTCTTTTAGATAATAAAATTGGATGAAAAGTCTATTGTATCTATATTATAGGTAGCATTTGTAGGCACAGGTTATAATCAAAACATGAATGTATAGTTTATGATGATACATATGCTCTGTAGTAGCTAGATTAGAGTTCTTAGATACTGCTTGGCTATTGCTTGTGCTAATGATTTCTAATATTATACAATTGGATGTTAATAGGTGCTTTTTAAAATGGTTTAATAAATGAAGAGGTTTAGGTTGCTCAACTTCGGGGTTTATGATTTCAAAAACCAAATATGTTATTTAATCGTTCGAAGGCTTTATTATGATCGTAAACAAGATCCTAAAGTTGTATGTTAGACTAAAGCTTTTTTGATAAAAACACGAGTATTCAATGGTGATGGTCGATAACACACTTTTTACTATTAGATAATCAAAGTCACACTTTATCATGTTTCAAATAATTATTGTCGATGACATTTTATTTGGTTCCTCAAGTCAAAACTTGTGTGATTGATTTTGCGGAAATTATGCATGACGAGTTGAGATGTGTATGAAAGGGGCGAGTTGACTTCTGTTTTGGGTCTTCAAATCAAACAAATAGTTTGACGAATATTTTTTCAATCAATCAAGTACTTCAAGGAGTTGTTAATAGAAGTTTAGTTGGAAGATTTCAAACCGACAAGATGCCGATGTTCAACGGAGATCAAGCCTCACTAAGATGATGATGTCGACTCCTATGGATGCTCTAAATATAGAGTATGATTGGTAGTTGTAACACCCAATTTTTACATATAGCTGGGAAGTTAATCTGGGGTATTACTTCAAAGGTACAACAGTCATAATCATAGAAAACGAATCATAAAGAGTCATTTTTGAAAATAAGTTATCATTCATTATTTATATCAGAGTTTTTACAAAAGAGAGGTCCCAAAAATCTATACAATAAGTTTCGAATGATAAACGGTTATTTCCATCGGTAATGTCCTCGCCACTCTGTGTCCATTGTTACTGAGATAAAACATGCCTAATGTCAAACACAAAAAAAAAATAACAAAAATAAAAATAAAATTGTTGAGTGAAATTCCATAGGTTTAATAAATAATTTTGAATGCAAATGTGATATTTGGGTTACGTTGAATACACCCAGTATGAAACATAATTTATTATTGCCATTAGCTCATGAATCCGATGCCTTAGGTTATAATGATAATATTGCCCCTGCGGGCACCTTTGCCAAAATACCCGCGTGATTTCTAATGATGTGCAATTGGTTACACGTAACTGGGTACACCAACGGGGAGTCCAGCCCAAATAGATCTATTCACATCATTCGCGCTTACTACGGAGAGTAATTAACGGTTCATGATTATGGGGACTTAAAGGCAAAGCAGTTACTTAGGCAATAGTAAATTGAAATAGCATGTAGAAATAATTGCATTCATGTTTATAGCATGTATCTCCCTCGCGGGTTTATAAAATAATTGAAAAGCGAGGCTATGAACTCACCTGAACAGTTATAGGGAAATTGATAGCTAATGTATAGGGAATGAAAGTAACGGCTTCAACACGGCAATCACAGACAACCTGGGTTAATATATGGCAAGTCTTAGTTTGATTGTATATATAAGTTTTTGGATATCGATGTTGGTTTTGATATAAAAATTATCATAACACCGTTCGGGCCATCATAGTTTAGAAGTCATTTAGTAAACGTTTGTGGAGCTAGGGCACTTTAAATCGTAAACCCAACAACTCAGACAGAACGTAATACAAGATGAACTTCTTTATATGAAGCTCCCTATGTATTGGTTGGTATGATATGGAGCCTGGACATGATTTTGAAAGCCACATCGTTGATGAATGATATAAGGGATTAGAACATAAGCGAGTTTTTGCATTTTATTCTATATCTAGAGTAGGTTTAGCCGAGGTGCGTTTAGTAAAGTTATGGTTAAGGAATGTTTTGGATATGATTTTACACTTTTCAAAATGTTCATGTTAGGACAAATAGGGTTGGAATATTGCAAGTTGGACCCTTGGGGTTTGCATTTTTACGACTTTGGTCCTTCAACTTTTATTGATATACCAAGTAAACCTTATACTTTAAAAAGTGACATAATAGACCCTTATAGTTATAACTTTAATAAAATGACACTTTTAGTCCTTTTAGTTATAAGTTTCTGAAATTTACGATATATACCCCTTGCATGCATTTTAATTACAAAACATGTCCAAATTGCCATGCAAGCTTAATTTAACATTTCAATAGTCATTTATAAGTTATAATAAACTAAAATATGAAGATTTAACACAACATAAGTTTAATTGAATGATTCATTAAGTTAAAAGGTAAAACGGGTCAAATTAGGGTTTCAAAATGAAAACGCGCGGGTTTTAAGGTCAAATTCTCTTATGACTTATCAAAGCACTTATTTTAACATTATATAAGCTTATTAGGATAGATTATAACAATAGTTTACAAGTTTAGCTCATAGTTTAAGTAAAAACATGAAATTAGGGTTTTGGGTGTACGGTTTTAGATCAAAAAGGCCATAAACTTTGGTTTTTGAGTACAAAGATTTTATTATGATTTTTAGCAAGATAATTATGAACATTTGATGTTATGAAGCAGAAATTAAGCTTAGAGAACCTGGTTTGAGCTTATAGCTTGGAAACGGGTCAGAATCGGGACTTTCGGCTTCGTACGGCTAGAGTAACGACTCCCGGGCTTCGTTTCTTGGTTTCTTTTGCTTCCTTTCTGTACTTGAGACTTATTAAGATCTATTAGAATTCATATTGAGCAAGGAGTTGCTACTATGAAGGGTTATAGAGGAGGAAGTGGGGGATGAAGAAAAATGGAAACAAGGTTGCTTCTATTTATACTTGTTGCAAGTTCATAGGAGGTAAGCAAGCTCTATCTCTGGTCTAGACACATGTACAAGCTAGGATTGAAGGTGTTGAAGCTATAAATGCAATGGTGGAGGTCTAGAAAACTAGGTTGAAGGATGTGGCTTCCTTCCTTGCTGCCGCGGCTGAAGAGAAGAAAAACAAGCACATGGTGCCTTCATTCTTGACCATGGAGTGGTCAAAGCTGCTGGGTAAGCTGCTATAAAGAGTCTAGAAGGTATCTTGGGTGGTCATTTGCACATGGTGAGAGTTTAAGTGGGTCAAAATGAAGTTAGAAAGGGTGCGGGTCAGTTTTGGGCTCGGCATGGTTTTCAAGAGTCTTTCCAAGGTACATTGTGTTTATAATGATTAAGGATAGATGAAATAGGTTGTTAAGGTCTGGTATTAAAGTAATTAGCAAATATTAGCAATTGGTTTGGGTTAAAACGGATTAGAATTGAAGAAACGAGGTCACAGGTTTAAATAGGGCTCGTTTAGGGTTTTCTTGACTTTCTAGGTTTATATTTCTTGTACATTGGGTCAAGATTGATAGATTATTGATCCTAGGTAGTATATTAAGGATAAATAATAATAATTGATAGGTGGTTTGAGTTAAAATGGGTAGAAAATGAATAAACGGGTCAAAATGATAATTAGGGCATAATTAGGGTTTTCTGGATTCGTTAAGGTTTTCTAGGCTTTGATTTCTTGCACATTGCCAAGTTAATGATAGATAATGATTTGTAAACTCATTTTATGAGTTTACAATGGCCCTTGGTTGGTTATTTGGGATTAGAATGGTTATAACGAGTAACGGTTAAATGAACAATTAGGTATATAGGGTTTCTAGGATATGTTTTACGTACAAGTGAAGTAAAATGATGAAGTAATGATGAAATAATGATTGAATAGGTTGAATATGATTTGTAAATAGTTTTTACAACTTATTTGAGTTTGGTTTGGGTTTACATGGATAAAGCAAGAAAACAGGTCATGGTTTAGAAAACTAGCTCGGTTTTAGGGTTTAGGTTTTGAATTAGGTTTGAGTGTAAAAAAGGATGTATGAAAGATTATAATAGAATATTTAGGGTTTACTCTTGTAAATGAATTAGTAGCTTGAACATAGTGATAGTGAAGAAATGAGGATTGAAAACGGATGGTAAAACAGCTATTTTAGGATTGAGCTTAATGACTTATGCTATTGAGCTTTTAAGGGACTTGTACTTTGTTTTAAGTGTTAGTATTTTCAGATGAGATGTTTATCTACTTGTACGATATGCTTTAGTAGTTGTGCATTTTACTTTAAGGGTTAACCTTCCATGGAGATTAGGGTTTAGGGCATCCGATAAGGGTTTAAAGCCCGTTTGATATGATGTTGCAAATCGGTACTTAACGAAGGTCAGATTTATGGTGATACGCAAATGCACTAGTGGCATTTGTACGTTCATGGGATGTTGTTTAACATCTTGATTCGCTAGAAACAAACGCCCGTGTTATCTCTTCGAACAAGCTAAATACGTCTCCGCCGGAAAGGCATGTCAACAAGCACTATGGATGAAATAAGCTCTCATCGACTACGACATACGTCTCGACGTATTTGGTACTTTTTAATGATATGATGTAGCAAATGGTACTTTTTAGGAATAATGTACCTTGTAATAATGATATTATGATATTGACTTGATATGTTATGATGTTTGCTTGACATATATGAAGATAGGATTGCCATATGTAGGTTGTCCGAGTCCGTTAACTTGAGTTATGCAGGTTACATTGCATATTGAGATATTGGCAAAGTAATGTAATGTAATAAAGCGAAAAATTTCCCTGAAAAAGGTGAGTTCATATATAACTGATGGATTTTACATCATCTAACTTAATAGATGGATATTTACATTTATGAAAATTATGGGTTGTTATAGTCTCCACCCCTTACAGAAATCTCGTCCCGAGATTTAATTGAACTTGAAGTGATGATTGAAAATAGATGTGGATATTTGGCACGAATTTCGTCTTCGCGTTCCCATGTAAATTCTGGTCCTCTTTTAGAGTTCCATCGCACTTTGATTATAGGAATACGACTTCGCTTGAGTTGTTTGATCTCACGGTCCATAACTTCCACTGGTTCTTCTATAAAGTTGAGTTTTTCGTCGAGTTGAAGTTCTTTCATTGGAATAACGAGAGATTCGTCGGATAAACACTTCTTGAGATTTGAAACGTAGAAAGTATTGTGGATACTACTTAAGTGTCAGGAAGCTTAGTTTTGTTCGCACTGGGCCAATTCGTTCAAGAATTTTAAATGGTCCAATGTATCATGGATTAAGCTTTCCTCGTTTTCCGAATCGAAAGATACCCTTGCGAGGTGATACTTTCAACATAACACGATTGCCAACTTGAAATTCTAAAGGCTTCCGTCTTATATTGGCATAACTTCTTTGTCGATCTCTTGCAGCTTGCAAGTGTTGACGAATTTGTACGATCTTTTCAGTGGTTTCTTGAATTATTTCTGGTCCTGTGAGTTGAGAATCTCCAACTTCGGCCCAGCAAACAGGTGATCTACACTTTCGTCCATAAAGTGCTTCGAACGGTGCTGCCTTAATACTGTTCATGATAATGGTTGTTGTACGAATAATTCTACCAATGGTATAATGTTTTCATCCCATCCTTTTTTGAAATCTAGACACAAGCTCGTAGCATGTCTTTCGAGTGTTGGATGGTTTTTCACATTTGTCCATCGGTTTCAGGGTGATATGCTGTACTCATGTTTATTGTGTACTAAAGCATTTTGCACATTGACTGCCAGAATTCTGAATGTGAAATGACTGTCACGATACGAGTGATAGAGATTGGACGCAATGTCGAGAGGCTATTTCTTTGATGTATATCTCTGTAAGAGTCTTCCATTACTATCAGTCGCTCGAATGGGAATGAATGGCGCTGATTGTAAGACGATCGACAATGACCAGTTGGCCATATGTCAGTTGAGGTTTTGGGTTAGCTTTGTGATGAAATCCATTGTTAATTAGAGCTTTTTGAGAATGCTTATAAATAAGCTGGAAAAAGGGCTTATTGATGGCAGGCAGCCTTTTTAGCTAAGTACACAAAAAAAACTAACTGTTGGGCTCTTTTTTAAGCAAATAAGCACAAGCAAGGCATAAATAAGCAAAGATAAGCCCTACCCTATACCTAATAAGCAAACACAAACAAAAATAAGCAAAAATTAACAGCTAAATAAGCCAGAAAACTCAAATTAGGCAATAAGCCATGGTGGTGCAGGGCAGCCTAAAGGGGACAACCTTAGGGGCTTATTTTTAAGCACTAGGAGTGAGCTAATGGCTTAACAGCTTGTATGGGCTTAAAGCCTGTACAAGTAGCTTCAAATATCTATAAAGAAAACAAAAATTGAAAAACTAATAAGCTAAGAAAAAGGGCAATAAAAAAACTGCACACAAACAATGGCCTTCTTTTTTTTGGGTTTTTCAAGAAAAATGTGGCTTTTAGCTATGGACTTTTAGCACATAATAAGCAAAGAAAGGAATAAATAAGCTAAAATATACCTATAGCTGAATCTAATGTGCTGAAAGGACTTAACCTAAGCTCACCAAATAAGCTGAATAAGCTCAAAGAAGCTCAGCAGTACTAACTTGGAGTTAGTACTGCTAGGCTTTTTTGAAAACTTAATAAACTCATGAGGGACCTAAAAAGCTAAAAACAGATTAGTTCCTAAACTAAATAAGCCTAAGAAAAGCAAAAATAAGCTAAGGGAATAAGCTAAGCTAAGCAAAAATGACAGAATAACTAAAATCCTAAGGACAAAGAAACTAGGCTAGACTAAGGGAGCTTAAAATGAAAAATAAGCTAAGAGAAGGTAAAACTTAAGCTAAGGCAAGGGTGATCTTAATCTAATAAACTACCTAACTCAAAATAAGCAAAGGAATTAAAGTTATAAGCTAGAAAGCAAGCAATAAGCTAAGGGCCTAAAAGTGCAGGCCAAACAGTCAAATTTGGCTACTTAGAGCTTAAAAATAAGCTATCTATAGGGGTCCTTAGGTCTAAAGGCTACTAAAGCTTATAGATGGGCTTATGAACTATCTATAAAAGCTAAAAACTAAAAGTGTTCACCAAAAAATGAGCAAGAAAAATGGGTGCCAATACGCTGGTTTGCACCAGGGGAATTTTACTAAGGAAAAGAGACTTAAAAACAAGCTTGCTAATAAGCTGTGAAATAAGCTTAAAACTTCAAAAATAAGGCAAAACAGATGGAGACAAGCTCCAGTTGAGCTTGTGCACCAAAAATGAAAAGGTAAATTCACTTTAAACCATCTGATATTTGGACATGAAAAATGGCAGTTTCACACTTGTTTAAAACTTGACACAAGAGACAGTTTAGCTCAAAACAAAACAATGAAACAATTTCACTTTTCACAGCTGCATTAAGATATAAAAAGAGACACAAGCACACATTCTTAAAAAGGTTTTAAAGGTCTTAGTCTAATGAGCTTTTGAAAATTGTTTTCACCACAGTTTTCAAAGAATCCTTTTAGAAAAATCTTAAAAATAGTTTTAAAGCCTTTAAGAATATGAGACTCTGATGAAAAATCTTTTAAAGTGGCTTGTTAAAGTGGAATAAGGTGACCAAATGGTTTGTAAATAGTTTTGACCCGTTTTTAACCTTGTGCCAAACACTCCCTTAAGGGTTTATAAAACTTGACATATTTGATTCCTCTTGGCAGAAATGAAAACAAACTTAAATATAGGTTCTTAAAGACTTAAGTACTTATATATAAGCTTAAACAACAGTTTTTAAAAGGTAATAAGCAAATGACAAGATATTTAAAAACATGAAAATAACATTAATTTAAAAGCAAAATTTTAAATGACAAGGATATTAAAATGACACAAAGAGTAAATTGCATTAAAAATTGGTACAAAGATTCAGTTTACAAGCTTTTCCCTTGTTAACTTAAAAATTCGACACTTAATTGAAATACAAAATGCCTATTTTATACTAAGTACTAGGTCTTCTCATGTGTTTCTTTTCTGAGACACTTCAAGGAGTGTGTTTCTTGTGTGAGATAAAAGCCTTGGTCAATCTTGGCCATTGGTTGTGTCTTTCCAAGCAAATCCATCCTGGCCATCTAGTCTTTTTCTCACTCCGAGTGGGATGGGCTCAACCAAATGGAGGGTTTAAAGTTTAGGTATCCCATTTGAGTGTTTTGAGTTTTGTGGTGGTGACAGTTTTGGACTGGGTTTGCAGGGAAAAACGAGGTGGATAAGTGATGGGGGGTGTGAATGAAATTTGACGGAACTGGTTATTTAGGGTTAGGGTTTCTGTTTATAAACTGGGTTAGGGTTGAAGTTGCAAATGGGCAAAAAAAAGCCCCGAACGTATATATGTCAGTTTTGCATCATCGTCCTGTATGTATCACTTTTGGTCTCCTTGGGTTGAGAAGGAGTTGCACCGATTAGTCCTTTTTGGAATAAACATGTTTAGCCTTTAAGGACTAACGGGTAGGAGGGGGGTAAATAGGTAATAGGCTAAGATTGGTTAAGTTAGGATTGAGCCAAATGTGTTGTGCCGTGTGGCTAATTATAAAGGGTTTTGGGCTTTTAATGGATTTCGGGCTTATGTATTAAATAATATTCATATTGGGCTGGTCCGGCCAAATAACTAGGGTACGGGTTGGCCCAATAAGATATTTTTATCATCGGTTTTGGTTTTCGATGCTCTTTTCAATGCCCTATCCCGGGGTTGATTTTGACTTCGTCTTGAACTATACTACACAATCAGATTGTCGAGGGTCGATCTCGAATTTCGTTTTAGCTCCGTTTCAATCCTTTTGAACCTTGCCTCAGTTTTTTTTGCGCTCTATCCAAATCCTGCTATAATCAACAAGAAGGTATAGATTAAGATGAAACATATGCTCCGGTAGCTAGTTTAGAGTCAATTAGAATACTTCTTGCTATTGCTTGTGCAAATGAATTTAAATTATATCAAATGAATGTGAAAAGTGCTTTTCTAAATGGTTTTATAAACGAAGAGGTCTATGTTGCTCAACCTCCGGGGTTCATTGATTTTCAAAAACCAAACTATGTTTATAAACTTAAGAAGGCTTTATATGGTCTTAAGCAAGCTCATAAAGCTTGGTATGATAGACTAAAAGCATTTTTGATAAAACAAGAGTATTCAATGGGAATGGTTGAAAATACACTTTTTACTAAGAAATCAAAATCACATCTTATCATTGTTCAAATATATGGCGACGACATTATACTTGGTTCTATAAGTCAAAACTTGTGTGATGATTTTTCAAAAATCATGCACGACGAGTTTGAGATGAGTATGGAAGGAGTTTAACTTCTTCTTGGGTCTTCAAATCAAACAAATGGAAGACGAAATATTTTTCAATCAATCCAAGTAGATCAAGGAGACGTTAAAAAAGTTCGGGTTGGAAGATTCCAAACCAACCAAGAAGCCAATGTCAACGGAGATCAAGCTCACTAAGGACGATGAAGCCGACTACGTGGATAGCTCTAAATATCGAGGTCTGATTGGTAGTTTACTTTATTTAACTGCAAGTAGGCCTGATATTATGTTCAGTGTTTGCTTATGTGCTCGTTTCTAAGAAAATCCTAAGACTACCCATTTAGAAGCCGTTAAGCGTATATTTAGGTATATTAGAGGAACTAGTCACTTAGGATTATGGTATCCAAAAGGAACCAGAATAGAAACAGTAGTTTATGCTGACTCTGACCACGTAGGTGATTACGTTGATCACAAAAGCACTAGTGGCGTTTGTATGTTCATGGGATGTTGTTTAACATCTTGGTTCGCTAAGAAACATACGACCCTTGCTATTTCCATGACCGAAGCCAAATATGTCTTTGCCGGAAAGGCATGTCAACAAGCACTATGGATGAAACAAGCTCTCATTGACTACGGCATAAGCCTTGACAATGTTCCGATCATGTGCGACAATAAAGGCGCTATCGACTTAAGTAAAAACCCCGTACGACACTCTAGAACTAAACATATAGAAATCCGTCACCACTTTCTATGCGATAACGTCCAAAAGGGCAATATCTCTATCGAGAAAGTTGCATCCGCAGATAATATAGCCAATATATTTACTAAGCCTTTAAAAAGTGAAGTATTTAATTATTTAAGATTAGGATCAAAAATGAAGGAACTTATCATAAATATTGATTCTCTATCATCTAAAAAATAATGGTAAGCGGAAATTTAATGTAGTAATTAATCATTATTCAAAAGATGTTAATTCTCATTACAAGTTCCAATTACAAAACTTTCGATCGTGAACATAATCGAGATTAGAATTTTACTAGATAAATAAATTATCAATAAAATGACAATAGATATTTTCTAAAATCTACACGTATGGTCAATACATGAAAATTATGAAATCGATTAAAAAGGACGAAAAGAACAATCATCGAATGGCAACTCACACTTGTGTTGACGATGTTTTGTTAAGTCTAAATGTTCATAAATGATTGTGTTATTAGTAATGGTCAAACTTATGCTAAAAGATAACACACTCCTAGTAGGATCGACTACGTTGAATTTCCATCGGGAAATTCATGACAAGTTGCACGGTTCACTCAAGACTTGGACGTCGACTCCAAAAATTATATCACATACTCCTAATAGTAAGTATAACACACTCCAATTGCTAAAAACATAATACCATATCACCATTTGCTCAAAAATCAACTTTGTCTGTATTTTTTGAGACATGCGGACCACAGATCCACCATAAGGAGATCCGTACGTTATTTAGGTGGATCCGTGCATCACAGATCGCGGGTAAATAACTGATTTTAAACAAATTGGGACCACAACAAGTATTAAACAAACTCACCCACGAACTAAAACACTAAAACCCTTAAACAAACACAACATAAATCGGCAATTGGAGCAATTAATTTACAAGATCATCAACAAATCATCAATCTATAACAACTATTGTAAGTGATTTCATCTTATTTTCTATTTAATTTCATATCTAGGGTTTCGATTTTAATCAAATCACATAACTTGGGGCTTTCAATTTTTCTTGTTATTTTCGTGCAATTAGAACTAAGATATAACAATGTATAACTATTATAACACTTAGAAAGCATAATTGAAGCAATTCGGCAAAAAATATTTTTTGCCAAAAACCCTAAGTTATGATTTTTGAAACTTCACTTCTAAGAACCTTTCAAAACAAGGGTTGTTTAACTACATTGTTAATACAACGCAAAAACATTTTTCTTCATGCATTAGGTCTCATGAATGTATATACGAGATGCTTAATTCATAAGCATTTTTCGTTCTATTTATCCAGAGCAATATCAAACATAGGTTGTGCATTAAGGTTTGCTTATTAGTAGTATTTATACTATTTTTCTCTTATTGTTTGAGTCAAGCAAACCGCACACCCACATCAAGCCTATATAGACACACTTATATTTTATTTTTTTTGCTTATCGATTCATTGTCATTTATAATATTTTCTCATAGAAATCACAATAAACTCCTTAGATATCCAATGTCATATGAAGACCTTGCAAACCTCTCTATACACGAGGGAATAATCATTGATAACAACTTCAACACTCAAGTCAACCTTGAAGAAATCTTCCTTAAAAATGGTTTCCAATCCCTCTACCACTTAGATGGAAAAATTTACCCATAATTTCTTTTTGAACTCTATTGATCATTTCAATTTTACTCATCAAACAATGATTGGTTTGTCTCTTTCAACATCTTTGAAGAAAAATTTCTTTTTACTTTAAACGAATTCGGATTTCTTCTAGATCTTCCTCACGAAGGACATTGCTTTTATAGCAATGAATGGTCGCTTACATCCATTATCAACTACAATAACTCACAAACAAACGATCCATATTTCACAAAACTTGATCATCCCATGTCAATCATAACTAAGATAACCAAGAAAAGGCTTAATGGAGAAAAATACGAAACACTAAATCCAAATTTCCTCTACACTAATGAAGTGTGTCCTTACCTCAAAACCACATAAATTGTTATCAGAGAAAACATTCTTTGTGACAATGGATCTAAAATTCAATTATTCTCTTGTGGTGCATACATGCTCTATTGGATCACTACTTCTACTCCATTTAATCTAGCATTCTTCGTAGCCAAACGAATGCAACATTTCAAAAAATCTCCTAATGAACCATTACCTTACAGTCTCCTTCCATCTAACCTCTTAAGATTATTCATGATAACTCGTTTCTCTCTCAAAAGTACACACTTCATTTCCTTTCATCCCTCTATGGATATGATGAGCAAATTCTCTCTTAACGATGAAATCATCGATGACTATCATTGTGCTTTGCATTATCATCACGATCATGATCGTTCTCAATGGTAATTCAAAATAAATATGTAGTAGGATATCTTAAAATCTTAACTAAACATCGTTAAATTAGTACGTGTAATATTAATAGGATAATGTGCAAGTCTACTAGATTTTGTGTAATGAATTTCATGGGATTAGGGTTTATCTACAACATTACATGCATGATAATGTATTCTATGTTTTGGGTGCAAATTGATGTTTTGGTTATTTTTGTTGAAAGCTGCGACCCATGAATCCACCATATGGTAGATCCGTATGTTGTTTTGGTGGATCCGTAGCTCACTCAGTCCAGGTGCCAAAATTCGAATTTTCTTAATTTTTAACTTTTTCTACTTTATCTTATAACCATGCTATATGATCCAATGTGGGATCTTAAACCTTAGGATATAACATGTTCTCCATATAATCCAAGAACTATTATATAATTCATATCACCACTTTCTCCTTATAATCATCATCCTCAAACACCATCTTCTTTACATTTTCACCATATTCTTCATATACAACCTTACTAGTTCATCACTATGACTAGTTCATCCAAAACAAATTCACCAAACTTCAAAAGAAAAACCGCAAGAATGAGTGTCAAGTATCCAAACTATGTCAATCTTACATCCTCAAGTGAGGAACAACCAAATAAGAGAACTCCTTCACCTCCTCCTAGAAAGAAATCCCTTTCACCACCTCAAGCTCCATCAAAATCCATCTCTAGCAAAAGCACACACTACACCTCTTCATCATCACCAAGTGAGTCTCCGACACCAACTCACGTTGCACCACCACCTAAACTTCATTTTGTCATTCCGATAAAACTTGAACCTCAAGAACTTCCTCTACCTCAAATGTCACCAAATGATCCCTATGTTCAAACCATGGATAATTGGCCACCGGGCCCTTCTAATCCATCTTCACCACCACGTGTCTCTAGACCACCTCCCATTTTCCAAATCTACCACCCGGATTTAAACCATTACCATCAACCCAACCTTTGTTTGTTAACATTAACAACAACACACCTCTCCTCCACAACAATGCACCTCCACTTGAAAACATTCACCATCAACCACCAAATCTTGGAAATCAAGATTTTCCCAATCCTCCAAACATTTTAGATTTTGTTCATCCAAATGACATGCCTCACCTCCACAACATGTTTTGTCAATGTTGTAGCACCACAAGGCATGAAATCCAAATGCTCTAAAACCGTGTCAACTACATGTTCTCATACATTCGACACCACCTCGGCTCTTCTTCACACCCACCTTACTTTCCGTATTAGCCATATAACCATCTCACCTCACCCCTCAGATTATATGGGAAAATGTTTTCTATCCCAAGATTTAGGATTTTTAATTGTTTTCTTCAATTTTCTAGTTTAAGCTTATCATGTAATGGCTTTAATGCCAAATTTTATGTTTTATCCCTTATAATGGATTTAACATTATTTTATTTTGTTGTGTTGATGAAGGATGTTTATTGCGTAAAATGTATATATGTGGTTTTCAAATATATATGCTTGTCTACTAACTTTGTTTTGTAGCACGCATTCATAGCTTGATTACTTGGTGCCCCAAGCAAGGGGGAGTATACACCAAGGGGGAGCACTTGTAACTTTGTAGTTATTTTTTTTACTTTGCAATCGTAACCAAGTGACTTAGCATTCGTCAAAACAAGACTTACAAGGACCGCCTCTACAACACTTTTTGCTTTGACAAAAAGGGGGAGAAGAAATGTAAACTCATCTACTAAATACTTATTTAGTAACTTTTAAATAAGCATGAGTTTATATTTTGTCATCATCAAAAAGGGGGAGATTGTTAATACAAATATTCACGCAAAAACGATATTTATATTTTATGATCTTCACGTTTTGATAATAACAAATATAATGTCAAACTACGTAAAAGTTTACATAAACAAGTTATTTAGTCAAAAGTTTACTTGCGGACGACAAATCACTTAAGGTATGAATATGACATTATTAATATAGTTAATGATCAAAGAAAAATATTATCATTTGCATAAACCTTTTCTAATCAAATGATTTAAGTTAACACATGATTAATTATAAACTAGTCATATTAATCATGTAAGACAAAATAAGATTAACCATAAGTGGAAACAATCTTTTCAAATCTTTCTAAATCTTCCCAAGTCTAGAAAATATTTCCTTATTAGTGATAAGAAATATTTTGTTCTAGAAAAAACTATTAAACTAGTTCTAATAAGTACAAAACAATATTTTGTATAGATTTAGGGTTAATCATAAAATGACAAAATGCTGTCCCAGCTCCTCGGACGGATCCACCATAACAAGGCACGAATCCAGGTGTTGGTGGATCTGTGGGTCGCATCGTCCAACTGTTTGGGACAACATTTGAATTTCAAAGGTTTGCCTATAAATAACAACCTTAAGTCTTCATTTAAGACATCTTTTATAAAATATTTTTCACATACATCTTTTATCTTCAATATTCTTTGATCATTATACTTGTTACATAATCCATTACAAGTGATCAACTCATTCCATTCTTTAGTGAAGAACACTCAAGAAGACGTCAAGCTTCAAGTGTTAATAGTTTAGTTGTGTCATCACGTTTGTGATAATCATTTATCTTGTATATCTTGTGTTGTGTGTTGTGTGTATCATATGTGTGTGATAGGTTAGTATTTAGGCCACAAAATACATAATATGTTAGATGAACTAGGTATTTAGCTTAGTACTGGAAAAAGTGTAAGCGACGTGTATGCTTTTCTCCGCCTTAAGGGAGCTTGTTGACATAGTAAAGATAATTCTCAAGTTGGGTACTTGGGGGGTGGAGTAGGGCGAAGAGGTGTTTCATAGCCGAACCGCTATAAATCATTGTGTCATCGGTTTGATCTTTCTTATCTTTACTTGTTTATATTTCGTAGATTAGTTACTTACTTATTGCATCGCTATCATATACACTTGTGTATATCTCTTGAGTTCACATAAGTCGACAATCTAAGTTTTAATTTTAAAACGGTAAAAACTATTCAACCCCCCTTCTAGTTTCTACAATTGGTATCAGAAGTCAAGGTCACCCAAGATCTTTAACGTATATTGTACATTAAAGCTTGGATCGATCTATGGATTTAGATAAATATCTAGAAGGGCAATCTATGCAAAGACTACCTCTTTTTGAAAGTGATCATTTTATTTATTGGAAAAATAGATTTGAAACTTATATGAAAGCCAAAGATTTAGATCTTTAGCATATTATTTTAAATGGTGATTTTCCACCGGTTGCCAAAAACGAAGTTACCAAAATTTTAGAGGTTGTTTCTTTTGGAGAACAGTCCGACGATCTTAAAAAGAAACTTTCTAAAAATAATGAAGCTAAAATGGTTCTTTATAATGCTTTACCTAAAAACGAATACGAAAGAATTTTTATGTGTAAACGGCTAAAGATATTTGGGAATCATTGTTAATCACACATCAAGGTAATAACCAAGTAAAGGATAATAAAATTGATCTTCTTGTTCAACAATATGAACAATTTACTATCTTTGAAAAAGAATCTATTGATAGCGGTTTTGCTAGATTTAACACTATTATTACTAGTCTTAAAGTTCTTGATGAATGTTTCTCTAGCAAGAACTATGTTAGGAAGTTTATTAGAGCTCTACATCCTAAATGGAGAGCAAAGGTCACGACGATTGAAGAATCAAAAGATTTGTCATCACTAGCTCTAGACGAGCTTATCGGCAATCTAAAAGTACATGAAGTAGTCATGAAAAATGATTCTAAAATCTATAGAGGCAAAAAGGAAAGAGTTAAGCCCATTGTCTTGAAAGCTAAGAAAGAGTCTAGTGATGATGAAACTTCGACATCCAGAAGTGATGACGAAGAATATGCTATGGCCGTAAGAAACTTTAAAAAGTTCTTTAGAAGAAATGGTAAATTTATTAGGCAACCAAGAGAAGAAAAGAAGTCATTCCGACAAAGAGATGAGAAGAAAGGAAATAGTGACCGGAAATGTTTTAGATGCGGTGATCATCTCATTGGCGATTGTCCAAAACCATCTCGTAACAAAGATCAAAAGGCCTTCATTGGAGGTTCTTGGAGCGATAGCGAAAATGACGCCGAAGACAAAACCAACGATGAAACTTGTCTCATGGCTCAATCGTCAAATGAGGTATGCATAAGAACATGCTTGGAACCGGATGAGTGGATCAAAGATAGTGGTTGCTCCAAACATATGACTGGTGACAAGAGTTTATTCTCTACCTACAAAGCATACGACGGAGGTAATGTTGTTTTTGAAAGTAACCTAAAAGGAAGGATCATCGGCAAAGGTATAATCTCTAATGACTCTCTTACTATATCTAATGTAGAACACGTAGATAACTTAGCTTTTAACTTACTTAGTGTCGTTCAAATTTGTGACAATAAGTGTCAAGTCTTATTCACGGAAGAAGGTAGTAAAATAATTAAAGATGGTAAAACCATAGGAAATGGTATTAGGAAAAATGGTTTATACGTAATGAAATTAGGAAATAAGTCTCAAGACAAATTATGTCTCGCCACGGTAGTGGATAATTCTACCTTATGACATAGAAGACTGGGTCATGCAAATATGCGTTTAATTCAATCGTTGTCATCTAAAGAATTAGTTAGAAACTTACCTAAGCTAAAATATGATAAACATTATTATGATGCTTGTAAAATCAGGAAGCAAGCTCACGCAAGTCATAAAGCTAAAAATATGGTTTCCACTAAAAGATGTTTAGAATTATTACATATGGACTTATTTGGTTCATCGGCAATTAAATGCTATGGAGGTAATCTATACACCTTAGTTGTAGTAGATGATTATTCTAGGTATACATGGACTAGATTTCTAAAGACTAAAAATGAAGCTTTTGAGAATTTTGAAATATTAAGTAGGAAAATTCAAAACCAATTAGGTAGATCTATAATAGCTATTAGAACGGATCATGGTCGGGAATTTGATAATGAAGTACAATTCAGAGCTTATTGTGATGCATAAGGCATTACTCATAACCTCTCGGCTCCACGTACTCCACAATCAAATGGGATAGTAGAAAGAAAGAATATGACCTTACAAGAGATGTCTAAGACTATGCTTAATGAACAATCCATTCCATAAATGTTTTGGTGTAATGTCGTTGATACGTCAACTTATATACTAAATTAAATATTAATTTGACCAATACTAGGAAAAATCCTTTATAAAATATTTAGAGGTACGAAACCTTCTTTAGAATATTTTAAAGTATTTGGAAGCAAGTGCTTCATTTTGAATACTAAAGACTATCTAACCAAGTTTGACCCAAAGTCATACGAAGGTGTTTTTCTAGGGTATTCTCAAAATAGTAAAGCTTATGTAGTATTAATAAACATACAATGAAAGTCAAAGAATCACTCAACGTGATATTCAATGAAAGTCCTCCTCCTACCAAATTATCATCATTGGTTGATGATGATGTTGGTGAAGAAGAATCCATTAGAAAGAATACTAAAACAGTAAATACTAATAACGAAGAAGATGAGTCGATAGAAGTTGACGAAATTATTAACATTAAAGAGTCCAAAAATCATCCACTAGATCAAGTCATATGAAATCTTAATCAAAGAACCTTAAGATCTTAAACCCAAAATTATAGTAATTTCTTTTGTTTTATATCTACAATAGAACTAAAAAATGTCAATGAAGCATTAAAAGATGAAAGTTGAGTTATAGCTACGCAAGAAGAACTAAATCAATTTGTAGCTAATGATGTTTGGGAATTAGTCCCTTTACCTAAATGTCAATCCGTCATAGGAACAAAATGAGTCTTTAGAAATAAATTAGATGAAAATGGTATAGTATTTAGAAATAAAGCTAGATTAATAGCACAAGGATATAATCAACAAGAAGGTATAGATTATGATGAAACATATGTTCCGGTAGCTAGATTAGAGTCGATTAGAATACTTCTTGCTATTGCTTGTGCAAATGATTTCAAATTATATCAAATGGATGTAAAAAGTGCTTTTCTAAATGGTTTTATAAACGAAGAGGTTTACGTTGCTCAACCTCCGGGGTTCATTGATTTTCAAAAATCAAACTATGTTTATAATCTTAAAAAGGCTTTGTATGGTCTTAAGAAAACTCCCAAAGCTTGGTATGATAGACTAAAAGCATTTTTGATAAAACACGAGTATTATGGTCGATAATACACTTTTTACTAAGAAATCAAAATCACATCTTATCATTGTTCAAATATATGTCGACGACGTTATATTTGGTTCTACGAGTCAAAACTTGTGTGATGATTTTGCAAAAATCATGCACGACGATTTTGAGATGAGTATGATGGGGGAGTTGAACTTCTTCTTGGGTCTTCAAATTAAACAAATAAAAGATGAAATATTTTTCAATCAATCCAAGTACATCAAGGAGATGTTAAAGAAGTTCGGGTTGAAATATTCCAAACCAATCAAGACACCGATGTCAACGGAGATCAAGCTCACTAAGGACGATGAAGCCGACTCCGTGGATAGCTCAAAATATCGAGGTATGATTGGTAGTTTACTTTATTTAACTACAAGTAAGCCCGATATTATGTTTAGTGTTTGTTTATGTGCTCGTTTCCAAGAAAATCCTAAGACTACCCATTTAGAAGTCGTTAAGCGTATATTTAGGTATATTATAGGAACTAGTCACTTAGGATTATAGTATCTAAAAGGAACCAGAATAGAAACTTTAGTTTATGCTGACTCCGACCATGCGGGCAATTACGTTGATCGCAAAACCACTAGTAGCGTTTGTACGTTCATGAGATGTTGTTTAACATCTTGGTTCGCTGCGTAACAAACGGCCTTTGATATCTCCACGACCGAAGCTGAATACGTCTCCGCCGGAAAGGCATGTCAACAAGCACTATAGATGAAACAAGCTCTCATCGAATACGGCATACGTCTCGACGATGTTCTGATTATGTGCGACAATAAAGGCGCTATCGACTTAAGTAAAAACATCGTACAACACTCTAGAACTAGACATATAGAAATATGTCACCACTTTCTACGCGATAACGTCTAAAAGGGCAATATCTCTATCGAGAAAGTTGCATCCGAAGATAATATAGCCGATATATTTACTAAGCCTTTAAAACGTGAAGTATTTAATTATTTAAGATTATGATTAAGAATGATAGAACTTATCATGGATAGTGATTCTTCATCATCTCAAAAATAATAGTAAACGGAAATTTAATGTAGTAATTAATCATTATTCAAAAGATGTTAATTCTCACTACAAGTTCTAATTACAAACTTTTCGATCGTAAACATAATCGGGATTAGAATTTTACTAGATAAAGAAAATATCAATAAAATGACCATGGATATTTTCTAAAGTCTACATGTATGGTCAATACATGAAATTACAAAATCGATTGAAAAAGACGAAAAAAATAATCATCGAATTGCAACTCACACTTGTGTTGACGATGTTTTGTTGAGTCTAAATGTTCATAAATGATTGGCCAAAACACTGTTTAATACCCCGAACTTGGTTAAGTGGAATTTTTAGTACCATGGATTATTAAAGGTAGAGAATGATACCCTCAATTTGGCTAACTTTGAGTTGCATTGTATGAAAGGTGTATGCGAGTTAAAGTTAATGTAACATTCTTAAATTCCACTCCATTAGACTTTATATTCTCGATTCAAAAAGAAAGAATTAGTATAGATACATCATATGCGCACATATAATTCTATTATGACAGAAGCCCGACACTAAAATATGAAGAATACTCGAAAGAAACGGAAATATAGACCACTGAAAGAATATACAAACTGAAACAACATTTTTAACTTATGAACAGCTGCAACAAATCCATAAGTGCTTTCCCAACTTGGTTTTAACTCCTTAATGAAAAAATGAACGACCTTTTTGTGAACAAGATCTTCGCTTAAGAATCATAAGCAATATGACAATCCATCAGTGTCTATCTTTTATGTACTGGTCTCATCTTCTTCATTCCCCTCATTTTCCTTGCCCCCTTCATCTTCGTTATTCTGAATCAAGCATTTGTCAAGTATGTCCCAATCATATTCATGGCTATCACTCATATTGTTATCACTCATTCTGGCATTATTATGAACAAATAAGTAATAGAATCAAACAAAAAGAAAAACAACCATTAAAACCCTAACTTAATTATTTTGTATGCCCTAAACAAAGAAAATAATAAAAAATAGTTCATGAAATCAAGTACATAATTTACATACTTGTAGCACCTGTCACCACGAGTCCACCTAAAATCACAAGGAAAAAGTGAGTTTTTTTCTTCAATATCAAATAATTTTGGTATATATGTGGGTCTCTTTTCTTTTCTGATGCATAATATTAACGTGCTATTTTCCACCATTAAATTTTAAAGGTTTGGGCTCACATGATGATCATGTGATCATGTCAAGTGTGTGTAGGGTACTAAAAATTTCGCTTAGCCAAATTGAGGGTACCATTTTCCACCTTTAATAATCCAGGGTACTAAAAATTCCACTTAGCAAAGTTTGGGGTACTAAACCACGTTTTGGCCTAAATGATTGTGTTATTAGTAATGGTCAAAACTTATGCTAAAAGATAACACACTCCTAGTAGGATTGACTACATTGAAATTTCATTGGGAAATTCACGACAAGTTACATGGTTCACTCAAAACTTAGACGTCGACTCCGAAAATTATATCACATACTCCTAATAGTAAGTATAACACACTCCAATTGTTAAAAACATAACACCATATATCAATTCGCTTAAAAATCAACTATGTATGTATTTTTGGAGACATGCGAACCACGAATCCACCATATGGAGATCCGTGCGTTATTTAGGTGGATCCGTGAGTCAACAGGATACCCTACTTTTAAATTGTTGGACCACTTGCCTTCTCATCTAATAATACACCAACACCTACCTCTCATATCACCCAAAATTGAGCATTCCCGCCAACATCATTTCAAGCAATAATTAAGATAGATCTATACATTTCAAGATATCTACAATCATAATTGTAAGTTTTTCTTTTCTAAATCTTTATGTTGAAACACCTATTTTTATTACCATAAAAGGAAAAAGATTTGAAACAATAGATCAACTAATCCTTCTATACTTGAGATGCACATTTAATGTGTATCATCAAAAGTTATTTTTTCGCCTAAAACCCCAAGTTATGTGTTTTAAACAAAAACTCACAATTGAGATTTTTTTTGTACCATCTACCTACATAGTTAATACAAATAAAAAATGATTATTCTCTCATAAATAAACCCTCAAGATTTACAATTAATGTATTGTCTTGACTCGTTTTACTTACGAGATAAAGCAAAATAAACATGTGTGTATAACAACATCATGTACATGAATCACATACATATATCAAAACTTATCTTAAACATATTTATCTATATTCTAATTATAAATTTACTAGGTTCAGTTATGCTTGGAATAATGAAACCCGACTACAAAAGAATCAAAGCCTACATACCAAAAATCCATCACCAAAGGTCCACTCCAAACAATGCCAAAAACTCTTTTAAAACCCTTCGAAATCGCTTCATTCATGAAGGAAGACACATTGAATCCTCCTTCACCTTTGACAACGACATCGTTGATCAATTCAAATCCATTCATTTTGATTGTCTCCTCGCCTTAAATGGTCATATTCGTCCTCGTTTCATTATCGAATTCTATCATAAATTTCAACTAATCCAAAATGTGCATGATATGTCTCTCTCGATTGGTTTCACCATTCGAGACAAGGATTTCATTATGTCACTCAAAAAATTCGGTCAAGTTCATCAAATTCCATACAAAGGAACAAGTATCTTCTCAAAAGAATGCTCATTAGAACTTTTAAACACTACTCGTGAAAAGCATATCTCTTATGAAACTAATCTTCCAAATATTAGAGATGTCATTCAAAACATTTGCATTCCATCAAGTCATCAAAATTGCTCAAATCCTACCATTATCCTTCAAGATAATCTTCCTCCCAACATCAAGAATTAGGAACTCATTGTTTGAGAAAATATCATTTGTGTCGACGCTCACAAGAGCTCCATAGATGCATGCTCTGTTATCATGCTCTATCATCTCAAGAACTCTCAAAACTTTAACCTTGCCTACTTCATTGCTCATAAAATTGAGAGTGTCAAAAACAGAGTCAATTGTCCTCTTTCATATGGTTTACTCATTACTCGTCTTTACCGATTCATTCTTGCTAAACATCCTAAACTCTTTTGCCCTCATCATACTCTACAATTTGTCTTACACTATCGAATGATGAGCTCCATCAATAGAAATAATGAGAGAAAGAGGAATAAGAGTAAAAAAGTTAAGATTGACATACCTTACTCTCCATCGTTAGTGGAAAGTTCAAACCAATCGTCTCCTTTGCTAGGATATTGGCCATCCGTGGATCAACTTTAAATTAGGAGTATCTCTAAGAATCATGAATTGCAATTTGAATAATACTATCTCAATATTTGCTTGTAGTATCTTTGCACTAGACTATGCTATTTTGGTAAACTATATGCTTATGAATGTTATGCATGCTTGATCTAAGATGTTGAAATTACGCACTTATTTATCGTGATATATCGTATGGTTATTTTAGCATAATGATATTTGAATGATAATTTGTTTTGAATTTTGGAGGAAAAACCAAAGTTCTGGTCATTTTTGTTGACAACTGCGATCCACATATCTACTAAATGCTGTTACGGTGGATCCGTGACTCCCCCGGCAAGAAACTAAAAATTTGAATTTTCTTTATTTTTAACTTCGTCTACTTTATCTTATAAACATGCTATATGATACTATGTGGATCTTAAACCTTAGGATAAAATACCTCCTCCATATAATCCAAGAACCTTCATGCCAAAACATACACCCATACCTTTTATAAGACACACTTTCACAACTTTAGTTCTCAAAAATGAAATGTCTACTTCCTAAATTGATTCCACGCCTACAATCAAAAGGAAAATCATCCAAGAACATCTCTTAAAACTCAAATCAAATAAAATTGATCCACATATCACTCTACCCTTAGAATCAAGACAAGATCATTTTCACCTCATGACATGCCAATGTTGTAGTAACTCCCAACGTGAAATTGGATTACTATTACATGAAATGTATCTCATGTTCGAATACATTCAAGAACACACTCCACAAAACAAATCACCCTTTCTCCACAACAAGTTTGATCATTTAATACCAATCACCAATCACAATCCTCATTTACACATATGTAGATGTTGTACCAACAAAGTCAATCAACTTCAAAGCCTACAAGAAGGTGTTCATTTCATTTGCTCCTACATTCAACATCATCTTGGATCTTCAAACCTATCATACCTTCCGCACTAAATCCACTCTTATGATGCCCCAAACCTTTTAGATTATAAGGAACACAAGATTTTATCCCAAGATTTAGGATTTTTAGTTACTTTCTCATCTTTTCAACTTTAACTCTCTTGCCTTATGGCTTTAATGCAAAGTTTTATGTTTTATCCCTTATAATGGATTTAACATTATTTTTATTTGTTGTGTTAATGATGGATGTTCATTGTATATGTGTGCATTTGTGATGGTCATATATATATTTGCTTGCCTACTAACTTTATTTTGTAGCAACGCATCCATAGCTCGATTACTTGGTTCCCCAAGCAAGGGGGAACACTTGCATCTAGTCTTTATTTTTTTTACTTTGTATTTGTTACCAAGTCACTTAGAATTCGTCAAAACAAGACATGCAAGGAAGGCCTCTACAACACTTTTTGCTTCGACAAAAAGGGGGAGAAGAAATGTAAACTCATCCACTAAATACTTATTTAGTAACTTTTAAATAAGCATGAGTTTATATTTTGTCATCATCAAAAAGGGGGAGATTGTTAATACAAATATTCGCGCAAAAACGATATTTATATTTAATGATCTTCATGTTTTGATAATAACAAATATAATGTCATACTACGTAAAAGTTTACGTAAACAAGTTATTTAGTCGAAAGTTTACTTGACGCCGACAAATCACTTAAGGTATGAATATGACATTATTAAACATAGTTAATGATCAAAGAAAAATATTATCATTTGCATAAACCTTTTCTAATCAAATGATTTAAGTTAACACATGATTAATTATAAGCTAGTTATATTAATCATGTAAGACAAAATAAGATTAACCATAAGTGGAAACAATCTTTCCAAATCTTCCCAAATCTAGAAAATCTTTCCTTATTGGTGATAAGAAATATTTTGTTCTAGAAGAATCTATTAAACTAGTTTTAATAAGTATAAAACAATATTTTGTATAGATTTGGGTTTAATCATAAAATGACAAAATGTTGTCCCAGCTCCTCGGACGGATCCACCATAAGAAGGTATGGATCTAGGTGTTGGTGGATCTGTGGGTCGCATTGTCCAGCTGTTTGGGACAACATTTGAATTTCAAAGGTTTGCCTATAAATAGCAACCTTAAGTCTTCATTTTAGACAACTCTTGTAAAATATTTTTCACATACATCTTTTTTCTTTTATATTCTTTGATCATTATACTTGTTACATAATCCATTACAAGTGATCAACCCATTCCACTCTTTAGTGAAGAACACTCAAGAAGACGTCAAGATTCAAGTGTGAATAGTTTAGTTGTGTCATCACGTTTGTGATAATCATTCATCTTGTATATCTTGTGTTGTGTGTTATGTGTATCATATATGTATGATAGGTTAGTATTTAGGCCACAAACTACATAGTGTGTTAGATTGGTTCTATCTCAAAGTAGAACTCGGTATTTAGCTTAGTACCAGAAATAGTGTAAGCGACGTGTACGTGTTTCTCCGCCTTAAAGGAGCTTGTTGACATAGTGAAGATAACTCTCAAGTTAGGTACTTGGGGAGTGGAGTAAGGCGAAGAGGAGCTTCGTAGCCGAACCACTATAAATTATTGTGTCATCGGTTTGATCTTTCTTATCTTTACTTGTTTATATTTCATAGATTATTTACTTACTTATTGCATCGCTATCATATACACTTGTGTATATCTCTTGAGTTCACATAAGTCGACAATCTAAGTTTTAATTTTAAAACGGTAAAAACTATTCAACCCCCTTCTAGTTTCTACACGAGCTACTCCCTCCGGCGCTCGCCGATGTATCGGATTTGTTTTTTTTTCCCGGGGCGTTCTTTACCGAGAGGACGAGGTCTTGCATCAGGACCGAATAGCTCTTGGGTGTTAACTGGGGGGACGTGTTCGTCTTCGGTTAAATCAACAGGTGCGAGATCGGGTTCGTCCCATTTTGCTTGCTTTCGCAAAATTTTCCAAGCATCTTCGTGATTAAATGCGCTATTTTTATTCTCGTTCCGATAAATCCCCCAAGCCTATTTCATCAAATCAACCTCGTTCTCGCCACTTTTTTTCAAACGATTGCACCTTTTGTAGATTGCGTTAAACTTTTGGCAATGATGGTTCAATGTACTCCATTTGCTTGACAACATATCCTTGGTATGTTTTTGAAAATTCAACCGATTGAATTCATTCAAAACCCAAAACCATAACGTGTCCTTTGGTTGTGACCACCCGACATTACGATCCTCGAAAACCGCAACAAAACATTTTGCATGTAACGTTTCCTCCTCCGGTTTCCAACGTAAAGTGACGTCGACAATCGGTTCGGGCGATTTTCCTTTTTTAGAGGCGCGTTTCATTCGGCCTCTTTGTGGTTGGGATTCGATTTGTGAGAGTCAGTTTGAAGATTAGCTTTGTTGTTGTGGTATTTCGACTTGTGGTTGGTTTTGGCTTTGTTGAAATTAAAAAAAAACTTGTTGTTGAGATTCAAAAAAAGCTTGTTGCTCGGGAGTCATCGGAGCTTGGCTAGAAAACCTGAGGAATTGAGAATTCGACGTAGACCCAGAACCCATGTTGGCGGAATTAAGGAGGTGCCAAAACGAGCCTTCGTTGGAAAAGTCGGACATTTTTTTGCTAATGAATGTGTATAAAGATTGAGTTTGAATTGGAAGATGTGTGAAAAAAAGTATATGAAATGCGGATATATATAGTGGGTAAAAAAATTTGAATTTTTTTTAAACTTACTAGCCGTTAGGCTATTTTTAAAAAAAAAATACCAAACTAGCTGTTGGCTAGATTATTTTCAAAAAAAGTTTTTTTAAAACACTAAACATAGCTGTTGGCTATATTTTTTTCAAAAAAAATTGTTTTTTTTACTCAAGTGCAGTGTTGCTACGTTTTTTAGTTAACACCGGCACCAACGTCGTGTCCCAATCCCGCTCGCCGGTGTGATAACGCCGAAAACGGCGTTGGTTTGGCACCCAACACCGTTGTGACACTGTGCGCTCTAAGGAGAAAAAAAGAAACCCTATAAAAGGAAAAAAATAAAAAAAAAGAAATGTCTGTCGTAACGCGCGGGGTACAGCCCGTCTCGTTTGTAACATATATTATATTATACAACCTCATAATACCTAAAATAAATCAACTTGAAAAAAAAATCATTTTTTACTACCAAACACAGGAATGAATTCTCTCATTGATTTTGACATTATATTCCCTATTTTCCCAAACTGTGGAATCCATTTTCTTATCCGACAGTCATTCTCTTTCTCTGTCATTTTATTCTGCACTGCATTTTCATTCGTTGTGATTCAGTCTTAAAAAAACATGGAGGAACCAAAAATGTAAATTTACTAAAACTCACCCTAACAACTTCCTCGTTATTTGTAGAGTTGGCAAATCTTGCCTAAATTGCAATTAATGGACGATTTTTGACATTTTGTACGTTTTTATAAGTCTTTGTACGTTTTATATGTTTTTGTACGTTTTTATACGTTTTTGTACGTTTTCGTCCGTTTTTGCGCGTTTTTGTCAGTTTTCGCACGTTTTCGTCCTTTTTGGCGCTTCCGTCCGTTTTTGTACGCTTTTGTCCATTTTTGCACGTTTTTGTGTGTTTTCATACATTTTCATACGTTTTGAACGTTTTTGTACATTTTCGTCCGCTATCGCACGTTTTCGTCCTTTTTCGTTCGTTTTCGCATATTTTCGTTTGTTTTTGCACACTTTTGCCTGTTTTCGTACATTTTCGGCTGTTTTCGTCTGTTTTTGGACGTTTTCACACGTTTTCTTACTTATCGCACGTTTTCATCTGTTTTTGTACGTTTTCGTCTGTTTTATTTCGTTTTCTCACGTTTTCACACGTTTTCGTCTGTTTTCATGCGCTTTTCGTCCCTTTTTGGCCATTTTCATACGTATCCATCCGTTTCCATACGTTTCCGTCCATTTTCTTATATTTTAGTTTGTTTTTGTACGTTTTTGTCCGTTTTTTGCACGTTTTAGTCTGTTTTCACATGTTTTCGTCCGTTTTTAGACGGTTTCTTCTGTTTTCATACGTTATCTATCATTGATATTATACTATTAGTAGGAACAAGAGGGTTAAGCCTCTTTAGGCAAACTCTTATTTTGCTCAAAAGCATTGACAAATTAATGCAACACTTGTTTGATTTTGAGAATACGTCAAGTTTTTATTTTCATAGTTTGCTTCCTTTTTATTTATTTTGGTATTTGTAAGTGGCACTTAATTATCTCTTGTGATATAATACTGTAAAGAAGATGAAGAGTTTTTGAATTGTCATTCTTAGTCAATTAACAGTAATATCTCATGTGATAAAGTAATATAATGTAACACTGATTATGGTAATCTACACATGAGTAATTGTTGAAAGTCGTTATCTAAATAACCTAATATTACATTAATATTAAACGAGCTACGCAACGGATATAGATCACATATAGCATATATAATTAACCGTAAAAAAACGTAAACAAGTAAACATACATTTAGCAACCAAGCTAGTGACGAATCGAAGACACTTCAAGTACATGCATGTGTGTAAACGTGCGAACCAAACACTGCTTCTAGTTACTAAAATAAATAACCTCTACGTGTATCCACACTACACGTCAAACAATATCACCCGAATGCTAGTTCTTGACGAACGAACAATTGAACACAAGAAAAATCCAAACCGAAAAACCCTACAGGGTTGTTTGTTTCGTTCGACCAAGAGGTGAAAAAGAAGAGAGAGATAAGAATTATGAGCTCTAGGGTCCTCCTTATATACTAGGTGAATTTAGGGTTTACCTAAAATACATACCTTTGAGGAAAAGATAGTTCAAAACCCAATCCAACCCCCACTTAGGCTAGGCCAGTTGAAGTCAACCCAAACACCCCTTGGTGTCGACTTTTTGACTTTCTAATATTTATGGTTAATTATATTTAATTAACCATTAATTAAAAAGCCTTTATAATTAATTATTCATATCGAACTAATTAACGGCTGTTAGTGTTCTTTTGTCAAATCATACATTAATATAAATAATTAATATTCAAATATATTATTATAAAATTAATAGAATGATATCTAAGTGTAAACATGTGTGACCACGTAGGCTCACGTATTTCCAGTTGTATAAATATCCGTATGGCATGAGCACAAACCAACAGCTCCCACTTGCGAATATCTTTGTCATATAATATAACGAGTTAAGTACAATTTTGGTCCTTATGGTTTGATGCGTTTTTCACTTTTGGTCCAAAATTCAAAAAAGGTTTGGTTTTGGTCCAAAAGACATAGTTCCGTTCCACTTTTAGTCCAAAAGACATAGTTTCGTTACACTTTTGGTCCAAAAGACATAGTTTCGTTCCACTTTTAGTCCAAAAATTTTCGTCCAAATTTACGAAATTGGACTAAAAGTGGAACGAAATTATGTTTTTGGACCAAAACCAAAGCTTTTTTGAATTTTGGACCAAAAGTGAAAACGCACCAAACCACAAGGACCAAAAATGTACTTAACTCTAAAAGTAAGGGCTAATTTGAATACTAACATAATTATAAGGACTTACCCCATAAAAATTGATTATAATATTATAGAAGTATCCTTTAAACCTTAATTATCTTTAACCATTTGCATTCTAACGTTTTGTATTCTACATATCTACACGGTGCACACTTCTTACCTCTTGAGTTCATCAGTAATCACTTCATTATTAGGTATCAGCCATGGTTATAGTTTTTTTGTTTACTCTTAGATTAATCTGTTTGGTTTTTCAGCCCATGGTTATAGTTTTTTATGTTATCTTTTATTTAATCCATTTGTTTTTTAGCCAAGGTGTGTTAGATTATAATGGCTAAATAACATTATTAATTATTTTTCACATCTTTACGTTTTGATAATCAAACAAAATTATAAAAAGTTGGTGAAAAGAGTTAAAAAGTTGGAAGATAAGCTCAAGTCTACCAACAAAAGGAAAAAGGCAAAGATGGTCATCTCAGATGAAGAGGAGGAATTGGTTTTAGAGGATCCTTCCAAATAGGGGAGGATGGAAGAGACAGAATATGCAGATGTAAAAGAAGAGAATGAAGGAGTGGAATATGATTTTGATCTGACTGAGCAACAAGTTACTCCTTTAAAAGCTCCACATGTTGAAGTACAAAGTCAAGAAACGTTTGAAGCTGAATTAAGTGTTCTCAGTGCAGCAAAAATCCTTGCAGAGACATCTAAAGAAAGGGTAAAGACCTACAATAGAAGAAGAAGAAGTACTGACAGCTCACAAGTTAGTACTGCTGTAGGACTTTTTAGTACTGCTAAGGATATTCAAGATACTGATGAAGAGTTAGCCAAAAAGGTTCAAGAGGAAGAGCAAACAAAAGTATTGGAACAACAAGAACAAGAAAGAGCTAATCTTGAAGCTGCATTAAATTTACAAAAACAGTTTGATCAAGAGAGAAAAGCAGCTGATGATATTGACTGGAGTAAAATTGTTGAACAAGCTCAAGAGAGACAATCAGGATCAATGATAAGGTATCATTCTTTCAAGAAGAAACCAGTTACAGTAGCTCAAGCAAGGAAAAATATGATGGTATATTTGAAGAACATGGCTAATTACAAGATGAAGTATTTCAAAGGTATGAGTTATGATCAGATCAGACCCATATTTGAAGAAGAATACAGGAAGGTACAAACTTTATTTAAGAAAGATTCTGAAGTCAGTAAGTCAGAGAAAAAGAGAGTTGCAGAAGAAGCACTACTTCAAGAAAGCTTCAAGAAGTTAAGGACATACAAAAATAAACTAACTATTAGCTCTCATTGGGAGAATCAACTATGATGGATTCAACTACAATACCTTAGACCTTACTTTTATAGGAAAGAGGAGTCAAGGTTACAGGAAAACTAATAATGATAATAATGTAAAATAAATTATCTTTGACCAATTAATTAATCTTTGACCAAATATTTATGCTTGACCAATAATTAATCTTTGACCCATTCATTATACTTTGACCCAGTTTTCATTTCTTGCTTTGTAGTATTTCTTTGACTAAACACTTTGGTCCTTTATTTTCCTCTTGTTTCATTCAGTGTTTTGTCTTATCAACTCAAAATATAATTCCCAACAGTTCTCCACCTAGTTTGATAAGACAAAACTCATAATCACAAACTCCCCTGAATTAATATAAGCGAATGAAACGAAACCCTTCCCCTTTGTTTATAAACAAGTAGGGTCTCAAGATATGTAACTACCATGGTTTAAACATGTTAATCAATAAGCTTCCCCTAATGTATGCTAACCATCTCTTGATCTCGAACTCATAGGCTCTATGTAGTGCTCACTGATGAAGAAAACAGAGTATATAACGGATTTGATGAAGGAGTAAATCTCCCAACTGTGTCTTATATCTTTGTACGATCTCCGGAACCGTTGAACTCATACTCCTAATGTATAAGCAGACCGCCATCTCTTAGACATAATCCTCTTTTATACAAATCTTTTTGAATAAACAGAAAAGGTTTCTTAATGAACATAATGCATTATATGTTGCTCCTTCTTTAAAACAGAAACTTTTAGCAACATGAAAATTAGATTTTCAGGGGTACATGTACCTTTATTTGATACTATGCTACTTCATGACCAACCTGGTCAGGGTGAAGGACCAACACTATCTGTTGAGTCCCAACACACACCCACAGCTTCTTTACCATCTACCTCACAACCTACTACATCTCAGCCAACATCCTCACAAGCACAATCTTCTCATGAACCTATCATTACCACTTCATCTCCACATCCACAAGAAACATAAATTCCACAAACAACATCTTCCATGCCCTATGATTCACCTCTCTCAGGAGGTTACACACCTATAAGTGTTGAGGGCAGCATGAAACTCAAAGAATTGATAGATTTGTGTACCAAATTAGTTGCTAGAGTCACCAGCTTGGAGACAGAACTAAAAAAGACTAAGGAGGTTCATGGTAAGGCCCTTACCAAGTTGGTGAAAAAGGTCAAAATATTGGAAGATGAGCTCAAGTCTACTAACAAAAGGAAAAAGGCAAAGATGGTCATCCCAGATGAAGAAGAATTACTTTTAGAGGATCCTTCCAAACAGGGGATGATGGAAGAGATAGAATATGCAGATGTAAAGGAAGAGAATGCAGGAGTGGAATATGATTTTGATTTGACTGAGCAACAAGTTACTCCTTTTAAAGCTCCACAGGTTGAAGTACAAAGTCAAGAAACTTTCGAAGCTGAATTAAGAGTTCTCAGTGCAACAAAAATCCTTGCAAAAGCATCCAAAGAAAGGGTAAAGACCTACAATAGAAGAAGATGAAGTACTAACAGTTCACAAGTTAGTACTACTGCAGGTCTTGTTAGTACTGCTGAGGATATCCAAGATATCGATGAAGAGCAAACAAAATCTTTGGAACAACAAGAACAAGAAAAAGCTAATCTTGAAGCTGCACTAAAATTACAAAAATAGTTTGATCAAGAGAGAAAAGAAGCTGATAATATTGACTGGAATAAAATTGTTGAACAAGTTCAAGAGAGATATTCAGGTTCAATGATAAGGTATCAAGCTCTTAAGAAGAAACCAGTTATAGTAGCTTAAGCAAGGAAAAATATAATCGTATATTTGAAGAACATGGCAAATTACAAGATGAGTTATTTCAAAGGTATGAGCTATGATCAGATCAGACCCATATTTGAAGGAGAATACATGAAGGTACAGACTTTGTTTAAAAAGAATACTGATGTTGAAATGACAAAGAAAAAGAGAGTTGCAGAAGAAGCATTACTTCAAGAAAGCTTCAAAAAGTTAAGGACAACTCAAGTTTTAGGTTCAAAGGCTTTTCAAGAACGATCAACTGAAGAAACAAAAGAATTTTCTGAAGAAGATCTTAAAACGCTGCTAGAGATAGTTCCAGTTGAAGAATTCAGGGTAGAAGCTCTACAAACTAAGTATCCTATCATTGATTGGGAAATTCATACTGAAGACTCAAGAAAATATTGGAAGATTATCAGGGTTAGTAACATTACAGAGGCATATCAAAGCTTTGAAGATATGCTTAAGGCATTTGACAGAGAAGACCTTGATACTTTATGGAGCTTAGTTAAAGAAAAGTTTAGATCTGTAGAACCTACAGAAGACATGGAAAGAGCTCTATGGGTTGAATTGAAAAGACTCTATGAACCAGACAAGGAGGATACACTGTGGAAACTACAAAGATATACGCATGATCCTTTGACTTGGAGATTGTATGGATCATGTGCAGTACATCATTATCTTCAACAAGAGGGCGTTACATCTATATGCTACCAGAAAAGGATTATCCTTTGACAACTGAAGTTATGATGTTGATGCTCAGCAGAAGATTGCAAGTAGAAGAAGATATTGAGATGACAAGAGACTTAGTCAAGAAAATCTTCATAGAAGCCAACACATCACAAAGATAAAGTGTTTGGAAGAATCCTTTCAGAACCAAAAATCTTTAATTCAACAAACTTGATGATTTGAAGATAAATTACAAGTTTAGGGGAGGATTGTTAGGAATTAAAGGGCTTCTATAAGTTAGTACTGCTCAAAGGACTTAGTACTGCTAGTGAAGATTTATACTGCTAGTGAAGATTGAATGATATTAACTAAGTCATTAGTACTGCCAATTGTAGTATTAGTACTGCTGGTTATAGTTAGTACTGCCAGTACTAAAAGATAGTCACTTAGTATTGATAGCTTTGTATTAGTACTGTTAGTATAGAATGTTAGTACTGCTTATGTGATATGCATGAGATATATTAAGAATAGATATGCATGACCACATAACGCTTTTTGTAAGCCCATTAAGGTTTCCTTAGTGTATAAAAGGAACCCTACGGCACTAGTTAGATACAAGTTTCACCAATATATATAGTTAGTAATCTGTAACCTAACATATTAATAGTAACCAAAGTTCTATTTTATTCATTGTTCTTCTTAGCAGTATAATTTAGTTTTCGCATAACTTATATTGTTCATAGTTATTGTTTCTCTTGTAGTTAGTTTAGATCTATCTAGATTGGCTACCACCCTTAACAGGCTAGAAAGATCTATTCAGATTGGGATCAACATAATTTAATGAAAATTTGTTTATATTTAATTAATTGTGTGTTTAAATTCCTGCATTATTTAATTATTTTTAAAAGTACCCTGCTTTGTAGTTTGGTTCCTTGTCTGTGATTTCCAGCTTAGGTTTATCATGGATTATCCAAACATCACTATGGAAGAATACATTAGATTTGAAGAAGAAAAAGATCAAAGGCATGGTCGAATGTATAATTGGCAAACTGCCACATATGGTAAGGTAAAATATTGTGAAGATGAGGACGATTGCTTCACCAACTTCGAAACTGAATTCCCAGCTATAGTATTTGATGATACATTAACGTCTGATGCAGCACTCTCGTGTGAACCCTCGGTAAGTCATCTTGTTGGAAACACGAAAAGTGTCGGTCACTTCCAAGTTGTAACAGGTCTTAGCTCGTAGTTAGTATAATGATTAGATTAGTAATCTAGTCCGGCCCAAGGCCCATGGGTGACCCAACTAAGCCCATGGCCGGCCATGGTTAGGCTATTTATACACCCTCTCCTAGTCTTGGAGAGGGTTGGTTGTTCCATTTTTCCATCCAAGTTTTCTCTAACATCCCAACCCACATTTCACTCTTGTTCTTGCTTGATCTTAAGATTACTAGTATTCTACAATTGGTATCAAGAGCCATGGAGTGGTGTGTTTAGTTTTTGTGTTTGATTTGTGTTCAAAACCTTTACAAAGAGCAAATTAGTGATTCAAATTTTTTGGCTTAAAAACCTTAAAGTTTTCATTTTTATTGTTCCTATAGGGTTAGTAATACTAGTTGTACAAGAATTTTTGCTAAAAACCATTAAAAATCGTGTTTTTTTGAGTTTTGAAGATTTGGATTTCGTAATAGTTAGAACCGAACTAGGGACTCGAACAAGAGAACCGAACTAGAACACCGAACAAGATAACCGAACGAGCAGCTGCACAGGTTGAACCGAACAAGCTTCATCTGTGTCAACCGAACGAGTGCTCTTTAGTTAGAACCGATCGAGTAGTTTCTAGTTAGAACTGAACGAGAGGACCGAACGAAAGGACCGAACGAGAGGACCGAACTAGAGGACCAAACGAGAGGACCGAACCAGTGAAAAATAAATTCAGTTTAAACTTAACAAACTCAATTTTAAATTATACGGTTATTTCTTTGACTTGTAAAATCCCGTGAAACAAACACTTGTTTTCCCGGTTTTGTCAAGAATTGTAAAATCCCGTGTAGTTTTAATTCAAAACTCAACAATCACGTACCAAACACAATTTCTTTCTACCACCGATCGATCAATTTGTAATCTTTTTGATATCATAATGACGCTCTTGTTGGGGAAGGTGTTGACTGGACTGGTCATGTAGAGTATAAGCAAGATAATTTTGCTTTGATGGCTTACAACTATTCAGACTCAGACACTAAGGTAAAATCTTGTTCAAAAGAATGTGTGGAATCATATGCTAAACTTAAAAAATTATAAGAATGAACATAGAGAACACACTTGTGATGCTATTATAGAAATAAAAGCCTAAACACTAGCCTAAAGCAAAGGTTGAAGCTCAATTAGTTTGTAATCCCAGAAAAAAACAAATAGCTTATGAAGAAAAAATTAAGGTTATGACAATTTGATTTAAATGATAAAACGATGTGTCTCACATAATCATTAGAAACTATAAGCAGAAGTTTTAAAAGAAAAAGAAGATATAAAAACCAATCTTGAGAATTTTTCAAAGTTCATCAAAGGTCTTAGTAAACTGCTAAAATAGTCAGTGAGTGCTAAGGAAAAATTCTGGCTTGGGTATGGAGATCAAGTACTTAATGGTGTCTTAAAGTTATGAAATTGAAATTTTTTCAACGTGTATTTGACAGTTGTAAAGTGATGTAGAAGATAGTCATGGTGCATGAACAGATTTGCAAAATGTTGAAGGCATGCATGCATGTTGCCCCCTTCCAATGACAAGAAATTACAAGCCTCCAGACCTGAATAGAGAGAAGTAAGATGATACTATGTTCACAATATGGTCCAAAACATCTAAAACTATTGAAACTTGATATTCAATACTAGAAATATACTATTGAGAGGTTCAAATTCTATGTATGAACACACATGAATCTGTGCCTGAACCAGTTGTATTTGAACCTAAAGTTGTTAGTCAACCAAAAGTTTGGTCTTATGCTCCTATCATTAAGAAGTATGAGTCAGACAGTGATGATGAATATTTGATTCAACCTTCAAAAGAACAGGAAAAACCTAGTTTTGCTTTTGTTAATATTGTTAAGCATGTAAAAACTCCTAGGGAAACTGTTAAAGAACAAAACACATATAGTCCAAGTCCTAAAGCTGACAAGAGAGACTTGTAAAAGTAAAGAATGGTTTAATGTCCAAAAGGTTGGATTTGGGATATGGGTTTACTAAAAAGGCATGTTTTGTATGTGGCAGTTTTAGTCATCTTATTAGAGATTGTGATTTTCATGAGAAAAGAATGGCTAAACATGTTGAATTGAACAAAAGGAAGGGTAAGGGTACTGGTCAAGGGGAGAATAAACCAGTGTGGAACAATGTGCAAAGATTGAATCACCAAAACAAGTTTGTTCCAAAAGCAGTACTAACTAAAACTGGCATATTTCCAGTTAATACTGTTAGACAAAATCTCTATAGTCAAGCAGCAACAACTAGTACTGCTAGGAAAGTTAATACTGCCAGAGCCATTATAAATAAAATCAGACCAAGAAATATTTTTTATAAGTCTCATTCACCTATTAGAAGGCCATTTAATAGAATAATAGCACCAAAAGCTATTTTTTCAAATCAAAAAGTTAATACTACTAAGGTCAAAGCAGTTAGTGCTGTTGGGGGGAAAAGGGAAACTGCTATTAAGCCCTCGGCAGGTTGTAATTGGAGACCTAAAAGACATTCACTGAGAAACAAAAGACTTCCAAATACAATAGTTGGATCTAGCTTAGTAAAAAAAGTTATTTTTAAAAGATTCCCTAGTAACCCAAGTCAGCAATGACTTGGGTCCCTAAGAGAAACTAATTTCTCTTATTTGATGTACAAGATAATCCAGAAAGAGCTTTAAAGAGCAAAGGGATTGTTGATAGTGGATTTTCCAGGCACATAACTGGCAACAAAGCCTACCTTGTTGAATATCAAGACTATAATGATGGTCCTGTTGCTTTTGGAGGTAGTAAAGGTTACATAATTGGTAAAGGTAAAATAAAAACAAGAAAGTTAGATTTTGAGGATGTATGCTTTGTGAAAGAACTACAGCATTTCAATCTCTTTTCTGTGTCACAGATGTGTGACAAGAAGAACAAGGTTCTCTTCACAGACACTGAATGTCTTGTGTTGTCTTCTGACTTTAAGTTGCCTGATGAAAATCAAGTATTACTTAGAATCCCTAGACAAAACAATATGTATAGTTTCAACTTAGAGAACATTGTTCCTTCTGGAGGTTTAGCTTGTTTGATTACAAAGGCCACAGTTGGTGAATCTAACAAATGGCATAGGAGGTTGGGTCATGTAGACTACTTACATCAAGCACTATACTACCGTATACTCCTGCGATATCTATACGGAAGCGACACTCACTTACATGAAGTGCGAGTTTCTACTATATCTAAAGATTCTCCGAACAAATTGCCAATCCCACAACCGTATGTTCAGAGTCAAAACAGGAGAGCAAACACAGCCCACACAACTATGATCCTCCACTCTCTACATCTCCAACAAAGTGAACATAGACTACAATCACAAGCTAGGCCCCTAATAACAAACACTTTTCGCATCGCGTGACTAGATCTTATCACACACACACACACAAAATTTTAGAGCGAGATAACTTAGTACGTACTCTGTATCTACACCATAAAACTTATAGCGACACCTGGAGAGAGTCACACACAACTAATCTGTAGACTCTCTCTTTCACCGCAAATAAGATTACACGAACTTTATGGCCACGCTAGCTGTCTTTCTTAATAAACTAATGTATCGACACACTCTCTGGTCTGAAAACATCTCCCTACGTACGTTTATACAACGCGTTGACTCTAATTAGAGAACCATAATTAATATTTACAACAACGGTTAAAACTCATGCTGCGTGAAGTGCAAGCGTAAAGCGCGCGGAGTGCCACCTGTACCTTCTATCATGAGCGCCGTGTGTCCGCGTTTCGTACTCTCATAACCTTCAAGGTGGTTGACATGACGATGCATGTGCTCTAATGAGTATGGGACGAGTGTTTAAAACTCGTCTTTGAAGAATGGGAGTAAAAACTGTCAGGCGAGATCAACATAGAGTTCAAGATAGTTAATGAGTACTCGGTTAGAGTAAATACGATGAAGGTCCTTATAAACGAGTTAACATAGCAATTATCGTATCAATCCTCCTATTACAAGTCCCGCCCATACAAGACTTGTAATACTCAGATTCACACATAAATCCATGTAAAAAGAACTGTGACGGGTTTTTTTACCTAGCAATTATCATATCAATCCTTATATTACAAGTCCCGCCCATACAAGACTTGTAATACTTAGATTCATACATAATTCCATGTAAACAAAAATTATAACGGTCTCCGTGTAATACAATATAGTATAATGCTATGAAGAAAATAATATCCTTAGAGACCATTGTTTAACTTACAATGTCTGAGAACGAAATGAGACCATTGTGCAACTCACAATGTCTAAGAAGTAAGATGAGACCATTGTATAACTCACAATGTCTGACGAGTAGAATGAGACCATTGTGCAACCCACAATGTCTTAAAAATATTCTGGTATTTATATAATAACTCTTATATAAATAAGCGTACGATATACGCGAAAGGAATGCAAGCATATATATATTATATATATGTATGTCACGTAAGCACTTAATGCAGCACGTAATGTAAGCACATAAGCAAGTAGCGTGTATGCACTTTGAAAATGTTTGATGTGATGCAATGTTTGTGAAAACGACTATAGTCTAGGGTAAAATATGCAACCTAGTTCTCTATAGCCAGTGCTCTGATACCAATCTGTAACACCCCCAAAAATACAACAACGCAGCGGAATACCACTTGGGGTGCTACTTCATAATACACAGCGCTAGATACAAGAGAACGACCTCTAAATGTGTCGTTTGTAAAACAATCTCGTTGATTTTCTGAAATCAAAATAATAGTTGTCCCATAATTGCATCACCATGAAAAACTTGAATGTAAAGACTCCAATGCACATCAAATAATCCAAGCATCTAATTCACCTGAGAAAAACATGCTTAAAAAGGTCAACATAAAGTTGGTGAGTTCATAGGTTTCTGTAAATACAAACGTTAGTTTCAATAAGTGTATCTGCCCACTGTATCATTACAGTGTCATATAAAAACGTTTAATGACTACTGTCTCCCTACAGTATCATAAAATAATTGTGTGACCATTTTAAATCCTTTAATGTCTTCCAAAAAGGTATGTGTGATTTTTAGAAATAATTTGCTGTAAATATGCAAGACCATTGTTTTATCCCTCTCTGTGCTAATAGTCCCAAAATGTACGTGTCAAAGATGGATCACAAATATCCAAAATATGTATTGCCACTTTACTCAAGTGTGTATAAAACCATGATTTCCCTTACTTTAAGTTCATGAACTGTGACGTAGACTTGTATGTATGCCACTTTATTCAAGGCACAGTTAATCAGTGCATACCATAGTAGGTGATTCCCTCAAGAACACCCGGGCGATAATCAAAGAATATGTTCCCACTTTCCGGTGTCCCCTCCAAGAACAAAGGGCAATAATGAAAGGAATCCTGTTTACCCCGTTACGTGTTCCTCCAAGGACACCCGGGCAATAATATGTATGTGTGATTATGATACCCAGCAGCCTCCAAATCCAATCGTAATCGACATGGTAAACGTTTGTTCCGGTGTTAGCTAGTCACCGGAACGGGGAATTAGCAATCCCAAATAGATCTATTTATAAATTCTGCGCTCACTCCTCCAGTGATTTACAGTTCATGGACACCTAAGCTAATCGTATTCATAAATGTATAGTATGCGTTTACGTTCAAAAAGTAAAAAACCAAGTATTGTATCTCCTAGCGAGATATATGAATGAGTATGTTAACCAAACAGGTACATCATCCATTAAATTCGTTTGTAACATGTAGCAGACGAGTTGAAATTGAGACGTAACGAGTTTAATCAAACACGTAGTTGAATTTGTAACATGCATGTTTCTCACCCCCATAATTTATGTAAAACCAGTAAAACATGGGGCTATGAAACTCACCTTGATGTTGAAGTAGATTTATAGGTAGGCATATATTTCACTTTGATGTGAAGGACAATTGGCAGAGGGTTAGGCATCTAGCTGCACAATACGAATAGAGATGAGTGCCTGACCAAGATGATGCAGCTTAACTTTCTTTCCTTTCTTCCTCTCTCAACGGCTAAGTCCACTACGCCAAGGATAATGTGTTTGGGGGGGGTTCCCGTTGAATTGTTTTGTCATCACGACACGTTGAGAAAAGATTTAGATTTAATCTTTGAAATGGTTTGGGTGGTTGGTTAAATAAAATAAATTTAGATTTATTTCAAAGTGTGTAATATATATACTTTATATATTACATATGAAAAATTAACCCATATATAATTTTACCGTGAATTATCTCATAAAAAACGATCAACCAAAGATTTTAAAAAGTATTTAATAATTTGCAGTATTTATATAATGTGTGAATAAATAATTAAACCCTAATTATTTCACGACAACTATTCAATGGTAACAGACTTTGAATTAAAAGCAGGACAAATGTCTTAAGGTTGTAAATTTAAAACCGATGTTTGTACCGTTCGTAACCATTATAAATATAAATTAATATTTTATAAATTATGTTTCGTTTCTTTGACAAGTCGTATCTATAAAACAGTCGTCTTAATGTAAAAATATAGTTTTCGTCCGTTGTCAGGTTATTTGTATAGTTATATTTTTATTACTCTTTTAAAAATAACTTTAGTCTCATTTTATGGTTTCTAAAATAATATAAGTTTTAGATAATCTTTACTAAATATAGAAACTTTATAAAATTTCTTCATGACTTTCCGTTTATATAACGTTTTCCGTTTTCTTTAATTCTACGCTTTTCCTTAATCAAAATTTATTGAAATCATTCGTTTTTCTATATTTCAAAATGCACGCGCTTTCTAGTTTAATATATATGTTGCAAGTATTTCAAGTTACATTTTTTCAACTCCGCGTTACAGATATGACATATATGTCACATTGTTATAGCGAAATCTTAACAAACTAATAAATATTGTATTTATATAACCCTTAACCGCCCTTTTGTTCCGATTTATAAATTATAAATCTCTGTTTATATTTTATATTAATAAATTTTTAATATATATTTTATTGTTAATTCATTTAACTCACTTAATAATATTATCATTTTATTTACATTTTAAAAACACCAAATAATTGTATCCAGTTTTAATATTTATTATAATTATAGTTTATTTTTATTTGTCGTTTTGATAATATAAACCAAACAAACCCTCGTCGTTTCGTTGAACCATACGCACTCTTGTTGTTCTTAAACCGAACCAAACACCCCCGTTTGGCTGTCAACCCCAAAAACAAACACCCCCAGCTGTTAATCAAACTAACCAAATGTACCCGTTTGGCAATTTTGCCAAACCAAACACACCCGTTGCTATAAACCCACAGCCAAACGCCCCTTGCGGGCTGTCACAAACCAAACGCACCCTAACCGGTGCCAACCCACAAACAAACATGCCTCTTGTGGTGATACATCAACCACACGCACCCCTCCTTGGTGCTGCGACAACCCAAACGCACCACTAAGTCGATTAAATAAAAATCACCAACGCACCTCTCACCGGTTTTTTTACGGCTGTTTACCACACAACCCGACCCAACCACAAATCAAACACCCTAGCTGCTAACCCTTCCCGACAGCCCAACCCCCCGGCTGGTCCCCGACTGTTAGCACATAACCCAACAACCACTCATACGTAATCACCCCTAGCTGCTGAACCCAAACGCCGACCCGGCTGTCCCAAAGCCCGTGACCGAAACCCCTCCCCCTGCGGCTGTCCCTTGCACCGAACAACCAAAAAACAAAACACCCCCTCCCCGGTGGAGGTGTTTAACCACCGAAACCACCATGACACCCCCTTTTTTTTGTTATAACCCTACTCAAACACCCCTACTTGGGGTTATTTTAAATCCCAAACGGCCAACAATCCCGAATTCTCTTTGTTCATCCACGGCTACCCCGACGCCGTCCGGTGTCCTCGATGTCAAACGCACCCCTGGTGTGTTATACCGCCAAATAACAAACCACACCCTTGTTTCTATACTAGAACCAACGCACCCTTAATTGGTTTATAAATAAAACCAAACGGACCCTCGTCGGGTCTGACCCGAACCCGACGCACCCTTTGTGGTGTACAACAGTGGTGGCGGGGATGGTGGTGGTGTTGGTGATGATGGTGGTGATGGGTTGCGGCTGTGGTTGCCGGATGGGGAGGGAAGACGGCGCGTTGAGGAGAGTGAGGTATCGGGTTGGTTAGATCGGCTCACGAGGAGCATTCTTGAAGTCGCCGGAAAAATCCCGCCGGAAAAGTTTTCCGGCGGTGGAGCAGTGGTGGCGGCGGTGGCCGGAGGTGGTGGCCGGCCGCCGGTGGGTATGAGAGGGAGAGAGAGATTTTAAGAGAGTGTGTGTGTTATAAAAGATGGAAATGAAAAGATATGAAATGAAATGAAATATTTATATATATATATAACTAAAATGACAAGTTATAATAGTAGAGGGTTTATTTTGTAAATGTTTATATAATTTTTGATAATTATCGGTTCGGGACTCATTTGAGCGACTTAACGGATGATTGAACTCTTGAAACTTGCGCCATTGTTTTCCGAATCATTTTTCTGATAAAAATGAGTATTTTCTGTTTATGTTTCATAAATCATTTTATTATATTTATACTTTAATATCTGTCGTTCATTTTGTGAAACCGGTTTCGCTTGTTCGGGGAAAATAATAAAAAAAAATAAAATTGATTTCAACTCGAGTATTCGCGTTATCCGCAACGCTTTTAATTAATAAGACGATAATTTATTTATTTCTATTATTTTTTTAAATAAAGATACAGATAATTAAAATACAAAATTTAATTATTTTTTGTGTTCTCTTTCGTCAGCGTTGTATATTGTGAATAATGTTTTGCGGTGCTGTTTTAGCCCTTTCGGCTCGTTTCCAGTCTCGGGCAAAACTGAAAAAGTGTCAGGAATGTCGTTTCACATCGAATTGCTTTAGAGTTCGAGACGTGAAAACGTGTTTTAGATGATTGTTCTTGTAAGTCAAGCCAGACCTAAAATTCAAAGGGTAAAATGATTATCTAAAAATCCGAAAATTCTCAGATGTTACATGGACACTCACAATAACTTGGTTATACAATCATATGCATATCTCACGGCGAGATATAATATTGGTTTTTACTTATGGACGCAACAACTATACTAAACTTTTATGATTACGGATTTAGCTTAGGTTGCATGAACTGTAATCACTTGGAGGGTCGGAGGTGCGAATGTTAAATTAGATCTATTAGGATTGCAAATCCCCTTTAAGGGATTAGCTATCATGGGCAACGAGCGTTATGACATGTCGGAACATGATTGGTTAGGTCTACAGGGCCAACAACACATACACATGAACTTTTACTGTGCCTTGAATAAAGTGGCATCATACAAGTCTATGTCGCAGTTTCATGAACTTAGGGGGCAATCGTAATCACATAAGGTGACTATTGTATTAGATACAATGGTCAGGCATACTTTACAAACGCTTTGTTCCAACTATACTTAACATTTTGGTGACTATTATGAGGATTGAAATGGTCATGCATATTTTGCAACTCTTTGATTTCTAAAAATCATACATACATTTTGGAAGAACATTTAAGGATAGAAACGGTCATACAAAACATTGGTTCAACATTTATACTTACAAAAACCTATGAACTCACCAACTTTATGTTGACCCTTTTAAGCATGTTTTTCTCAGGTGAATTAGATGCTTGGCCTACTTGATGTGTACTAGAGTCTAAATTTGACAAGATTGCATTTATGGATTTCTACTTACATACAAAAGATCAAATGTCGTTGGGTTGTTTTCAAGCTTTTCATTGTGATGCAATTATGGGACAAATGTTATATCAATTTCAAGGAAATCAACGAGATTACTTTTTAAACGACACATTTAGAGGTCGTTCTCTTGTATCTTGTGTTGTTTGTATTATGAAGTACACTCCCGGACCACATTTCACGCGTACACACTTGTGGGTGTTACATAAAGAAGGAATTATGCTTGGACACAAAGTATCCAGAGCAGGCCTAGAAGTAGACAAAGCAAAAAATCAACGTAATCTCTCAACTTACACCCCTACATTACAAAGGGTATTAGAAGTTTTCTAGGACATGCAGATTTCTACAAGATTTTTTTTAAAATATTTTTCAAAAATTACATGTCCTCTCACCAAGTTCCTTGAAAAGGATACCCCATTCAAATTTAATGACGAATGTCTCAACGCATTCAATTTGCTTAAAGAAAAACTCATGTGTGCTCCTGTGATCATAAGCCCAAATTGGAACATTCCGTTCTAACTTATGTGTGATGCAAGTGATTTTGCAATTGGAGCAGTCTTAGGTTCAAATATTACGGTAAAACACTTTCACCCAATCAACTTTGCATGCAAAACCGTCAATGCAGCTCAGCAGAAATACACTATTACGGAAAAAGAACTTATGGCTGTAGTCTTTGCATTTGACAAATTCCAATCATATATGGTATTATCAAAGATAATTGTTCATACTAGTCACTCAGCTTTAAGGCAATTATTTAAGAAACAAGACGTTAAGCCATGCCTTATTCATTGGATATTGCTTCTGCAAGAATTTGATATAGAAATAAAAGAAAAAAAGGTACAGAAAATGTTGCTGTAGACCACTTATCTCAGATTGAAAAGGATGAAACAAGTGATGACAGTGAAGTAGACGATAATTTTCCTAGAGAAACTCTTATGGAGATAAACACAAAAAACAACCCATGGTTCGCAGACTTTGCAAACTACCTAGTAAGTGATATTATACCTAAAGGAATGAGGTACCAGCAGAAGAACATATTTTTCTCTGACCTCAAACACTAATTTTGGGAAGAACCCTACCTCCTCAAAGTATGTTCTGACGGTATGATTAGACGTTGTGTCTCAGGACCCAAAACTCGTATCATTTTAGATCAATTTCACCACGGACCTATTGGAGAACATTATGGACCAAACACAATCGCAAAAAGGTTCTAGACTCAAGGTTTTACTGGCCAAAATCTTTAAGAAGCTCATGCTCAAGGTATTCCTATGCAAAGCATGTTTTCAAAATACTGGAAGTATTTCAAAAGTGATGAGATGCCCTTAATACAACATTCAAGTATGTGATATTTTTGACATATAGGGTATCGTTTTATGCGAACCCTTTCCAAAATCATACATATCGAAATAACTAGTAGCTGTCATCATTTTGTATCTAAGTAGGCTAAAGCACAAGCTCTACCAACCAACGATGCAAGAGTTGTTATTACTTTTGTCTCTCACGTATATGCTTGTGATTACATAAGCACTATACAACCACAAAGGCTAGAAGATCTATCTAGTACAAGATCCTATCATGACACCTTGACCAGGTTTGCGAGCATTATGGAGAATTCATCTAAGGGTGTTCCTTCAGCAGGTCCAACGACTGCTTCACTTGCTGAGGGGGAGAAGAAAACCAATCTAACTACAAAGGATGCTGATACAACAAACCTGCACACTGAATTAGTTGATCTCTTGGGCATAGATATAGTGACACAGTACTACAACAAGATTTTACTTTATGAAAAATACTGTGACAAGATGCTGAAAAGAAGAAAAAGCTCAAAGATCATAAACTGTGATGTTCTCACATAAAAGGGCCCTATCACATTGCAAATGTAGAGGGAAGATGGGACAATTGAAGTCATTCTAAACGTCAAAGTCAGTGACCTACATCTGGCTGAATAGAGAGAGGTAGTACAAGCTTGTCCTGATAGAAAAGAAAAAGGATGGAAGACCATTTATGGATTGATAAAGACAAAAATAGAATACCTTGATCAAACCAAAGAAGAACTAAAGATTGACTTCAACAAACCCCTCAAAGAACAAAATCCTCTGAATGAGCTAAATGATTTAGCTGACAAGAAAAGGAAAAGAAATGGTGACTTAAAAGACTACTCCAAGTCAACCAAGAAACACAAGTCATCAGTTTAGCATGAAGAAGAGGGTCATTAAGCCGCAAGGACATTAAATGTAATAATCTTTTGTATTAGTTTTATCTTTTGTAATTGTAATGTAATGAAAGTTAATAGAAGTGGTTATCAGTTATGCTATTCAATTTTTTATCAGTTTGTAAGAAGAAGTTGTTTTGCTCACTTACTACTGATTTTAACTTAGGCTATTTGTATATTCAAATAGGGAGAGATTGTTGGGTTCAGTTCCTGAGCCCTTCAGTTTCTTAGTAGATTTAAACATAAAATCTTCTAAGCTTTACTCAAGCTGAAGTCTTTCGTATGAGACGAGCTCTTCAGGTCCTTAGAAGATTGAGAAGTATCTTCACTTCAGTTTATGCAGCGGATCAGAAACTGAAGAATACCTATGTAAATAGCTTCAGTTAAGCTTGGTTGACAATTCCAAGCTGAACGTTGTCTATCTCCTTAACAGAAGTTTGAAACTTTGTTTCACTTCTAGAAGGTTTACAAGGCGGGAAAAAAGATTGCTTTATGTCAAAAGAAATAAAGCAATCTCCTTGGGAAAGACTACTTCTAGAGTTGGTATAGAAGTATAACAACTTTTCCTTAAAGGACCGTACTGGTACTTTGGAGCACGCCTGCATTAAATGGCATCTCAACCACCCATTGGATGCTTGACACGCGTACTAGGTTAACTTGTAAACCCTAATCCCTTTACCTATAAAAGGAAATGGATTTCTAGAATAGATGCTATCTCTTCTAATTAATGTGATACATATTGAAAAGTTCATTTATTTCTCAAACAAACTGAACGGTACTACTGAAGCTGAAGCTTCAGTTTATTCATAAGTAGTTTGTTTTCTTACTCTCTTAACTTTGGTTTGAGTTTAAGTTCGAAGGAGATAATACCCCAATTGACATTCAACCACCTCGCTATTCCGCAAGCAAGGTGTGTCATAGATTCTTTATTTGATTCTAATAAGAACTTATACGTTGAAAAGTACTTCTGTGTGTTTTAAACTTGTTCTTTATATTCTTCATATATATCTGTTTAAAACTCACTTCGTTGTTATGGAATGTGATTAGTTTAACTTGATAAACATTATCTCAGATTCTAAAAGACCAACACATATATCACCTTAGTTAACTTATAAAAAATATATATTTTTAAAATAGTAATAATTTTCTATCCTCTTATTTTCTTTCAAATCAATGGGTGAGCAGAAAAACCGAAAACCGAAACTGAACCGAACGAAAAACAACCGAACCGAACCGAACTACAAATTCGGTTTTCGGGTTGGATATGTGTTTGGCCATCTGAACCGAAAACGAAAAAGAAACTGAATTTATATATATATATATATATATATATATATATATATATATATATATATATATATATATATATATATATATATATATATATATTATATTTATATATATAAAAAGACCATTAAAGTTTAATCTAATATAAAAAACATTTTTTATGATTGAAATATTTTGTTTTACTAAATTTCTGTGTAATTTTTTTAAATAAATGGTGTAATTCGGGTTATTCGAATCAACCCGAAAACGTAACCGAATTCAAATTTGATTTTCGGTTCGGTTTGACCTAAATTGTTTTTTAACCCTGTCTGAACCGAACTAACTAAATAACACAATAACCGAACCGATCAACACCCAACTAACAAGCCAAACAAAAAAGTTGCCAAAAGCCTATACATGCAAGGACAAACACATACAAATTTGCACGTAGACCCAACAAGAAAATTAAGACCATTTGCGAATCAACAACTTAGAAGGGGTGAGCATAAAAACCAAAATAACCGAAAACCGAAACCGAACCGAAAGCAATCGAACCGAATTAAGAACCGAACCGAATTTGTCAAAACCGAACCGAACCGAACCGAACTGCAAATTTGGTTTTCGGGTTGGATATGAGTTTGGCAATCAAAACCGAAAACCGAATTTATATAAATATATATTTTTTATATATATTCATGTATGAAAATACCATTAAAATTTTATCATAATATAAATAAAAGACTTTTTATGTTTGAATTTTTTGCTAAATATTTAGGAAATTTTATTTTACTTTCGGTTTTCGGGTTGACCCCAAAAGAAATTTCGGTTTTCGGTTCGGTTTTCGGGTTGACCCTAAAAGAAATTTTGGTTTTCGGTTCGGTTGAATTCTAGTTCGGTTCGGTTCGGTTTTCGGGTTGACTCAATTTTTTTTAACCGAACTAACCGAACCGAATAAACCGAACAACTCGATAACCGAACCGATCAACACCCCTACATCACATTAGGACAAAACATACAAAATAACAGATTTGTATGTAACGAGTTGGAATTTAACCCGCGCGTTGCGGCGGGGGGCGAATAAAAAAAACTTGAGGGGCCTTTTTTTTTTAAATTTATGTGAAAAAGTCGTAAACAGTTAAAAGTTGAGGGTCCGTTTTGTAAATTTTTTTTTTTTACCTTGGGCCGGATTTTGGGCTAATTTTTTGGGCCGGCACTGTAGCACTGTAGCAAGCACTGTAGCTGCTACAGTGCCACATTTGTGAATTGTATTATAGAGTAATCCATTTTATGTTTTCATTGGATGTTTGAAAATATATAATCCATCTATGTTTTTATACATATACAGTAACAAACTCATACATCGAATGATAGGCTCCTCCAATGAATCAGCTACTCTTTCCGTTTCAAAATTATTATCCACAGACAAAGAATACATAGTTTAAAAAAATGTATTAATTATTGTTTTGGTTTTTACGAAAGCAAAAAAAAACAGTTTTACCTTTGATAATTATTCAGTGTTTTCTTTTATGTTTGTAAATACCAATTTAAACTAACGGTAATATGATAAACTTAAACAAATCCAACTATTATTTTTAGAAGTATATTTTGAGACAAACCAATAAAGAAAGATGGACAATAATTTGAGACTGAGGTAGTAATTGCGAAGATACATTATAACAACTCATAACAAGTTCCGTCTCACAAATTGATTGAAATTCCTATCAAGTATCAGAAAATTGAAACAACGAGGTTTGTAACCCACACTTCGCCGTGTAGTGCGAAAGACTAACTTTGCAACGGACCCATAACCCCAAAGACTATTTGTGTAAATTGTTTTTGAAATTTTTTACGAAAATTGTCCTTGGGTTAGCGTTCCCTTCCAAAGTTAGTCATTAAGAACTAACTTTAAAACGGACGGATAACCTCAAGAATTATTTCCGTAAATTTTATGTTGGAGTTCGTGAAACTCACATTTCCCAATGCAATACTCATAAATGTTATATATACTTACATAAATATATGACTAATTAATTCTTTGCCATGCCTCTAATTAAGATATGCATGCAAACTGCTAAGGTTTCAACAATCAATAATATCTAATCTTTACGGCTGCATTATTTACCAGGGTATTATTATCTTCGTCTTAAAATTATTGTCATCAAACAAAAGACATACAATTTAAGAAAATTATATTTATTATTACTTTAAATTAAAAAAAGTAAAAAAAAAAGACAATTTTACCTTTTGACAATTATTTAATGTTTCATATAATTTTGTAAATAACAATTTTGATTTAAAAGTAATATAGTAAATATAAGCAATTTCAACTACTGTATATAGTATTGGACAATTAATTTGAACAAACAAAAAAAAATGAAAAATAAAATTGCGACGGAGGTAATACGTAATACGAGTACCCATTCAATAATGTATTTAAAAACAGAAATCAAGAAACTCAAATTTGACGTAGTGTTGGCATAACAAGAAACAACAACCTCAAGAAAGTGTAGCATTACCAACCGCCTAATTTTTGCCTTATATTAAGTAAAGACTATGTATTATAACTCTACTCAGATACAAATATTATTAGATAAATATACGAACAGATAGCGTAAACAACCCACTACACATGCACCATCACACCCGCACTTCCCTGATATCTAACAAAAAAACAAAGAACGGGTGGGGTCAAGAAGAGTAACTGTTAAAAAAAATAAAAAAAGAAATATAATACATAAATACAGCTAACTCATATAAGATATAATGCACATAATCAACAAATTAAAGCTAAAAAAAACACAGTCAACCAAACCCAAAACCACTAATATAAACAAAAAAACCTACCAAAAAAACAGCCACAATACATACTACACAAAAACACCAGAATCACATGTACCCAACTCCCGCAATATATATATAACCCCAAATCACCACTATTGTGCCCTCCGCCGAATAAACTAATCCGCCACAGCGAAGATATATAACGAGATTACGACAAATAATTATACTTGCGAAATTATGATTATGGTTGAATCCTTGTTGCGAAGCGTGTGTTTTTTAAATTAATATAGTGCGTGTTTTAGAAAAGTTGTCAAAATTATAATTGATCAAATATAAAGTGTATTAAAAAATATTTAAAGTAATTTAAGCAACTAAATTAATTTAAATTTTCAAGATTAAAGATTTCAAGAAGAATCATTCTCACGATTCTACCAGATATGGGCACGGCATTGAATTTTTACATGAAGACATACATGGTGACATATTCAACTATTATATGCTGACTGGAAATGCCACCTCAAAGGGCATTTTCGTCCACAATTCATGATCTTTTTCGGAAATAAGTAAAAATTAGACGCAGGAAAGATTCGAACCATGCACCTTTCGTTTACAAAGAAACGCCCCAACCACTGAACTAGACCATATTTTGTGATCAACAATCCAAACCCAAAATGATATACCCACATAAAAATTACCTGCTTCCCTTATCATTAGCACTTTCCTAATTGAACCTAAATAAACTCACAAATTATCTATCCCTTATCATGTCAAATACTCATTCCCTAACGAACTCATGTCAGTTACATACGTTTTCCCCATTTATACGCTTACACAATAATCAATAATCCAATTCAAATCACTCTTCACGGTGCATTTCCATTTCCGTTTATACTCAATCAATCAATAACCCATTTCACTCTTCACGGTTTATACTAACCGCCTCAATCATGAATCAATTCAAATCAATTGTAACACCCCCAAAATGGGTCGCAGCGGAATAAGGATCCGGGGCGTGTTACTTCAAGATCAACAGCACAAGATATATATAAGAACGACACAAAAAGTCGTTTAAATTGATACATTGGATTTAATTAAAAGACATATTACAAAAGCTTATAGCTTCATTTGTTCCTTGTTTAATATTACAAAAGATGACATAGATTTTCCAAAATATGATATAAAAGTCTTTAAGCTGCAATCCAAAACGTAACCCAATGCATCCCATTGCACCTCGAGCTATTTGACCTCCCTGAAAACATTTGCTTAAAACTTCAACAAAAATGTTGGTGAATATCATAATTTATGTAGTTAAATCTACAGACCGTCAAGACTTTGTAGCTTTTGATTATAATGTATACTTGTATCAATTGTCTTTCTTTGTTGATTATCTATATATATGGGACGAAACATATGTACTTATGGATAAAGTTTTATAAAACTTTGGTCATTGAAAATAATAATGGTTATTTATTGAAGCGTAGATTAATTTTAGTGGTTCCGGGTATGCCTAAATGTATTTAATTACGAAACGTAAACGTTTTACGTAACCAATAAAAATAAAGTATGAAAAGTTGATTATTACTTTCATAAAAATAATATATTACTTGCTTGACAAAAAATTTAATTCGTTTGGTGTCCGCTTACGTTAAATGATAGTTTTTAGCTTACGCGATTTAACTATATAATAGGAATTAAAAGTAAACGTGTACGAGAAAGAGAAAAAAAATAATAGTGAAATAAATAGCGTCGTAAATGACCTGAAAATACGGAATGTTACAGTGTATTCAAAAGGTAACTGACGATCAATAATTACCACCGATGCAATTCCTAGAACCTTATGGGACTTACTTTATTACAATAATATACTAGTAAGCATGTTTCATCCCATCTATGCCTCAAGTTTAAGGTCTCACCACTAAACCGATTAAGTCGTCCAATCAAGAACTATGATTATGTAACACTAACGTCTCACGAACAAGTGTATAATCACCTTGGGATTACAATCTACATACGTCTCACGCATAGTAAAAAGCATCTGCAAGTGTTCTTACAAATTGGACGGCAATAACTTATTTAAAGGGTATAATATTTGACGTGACAAATATGTACGAAGAAGCATGCATACATCTTCGTATCATAAATTTTAATAAAAACTTTACTCAATTAAGTTATTTATTATGGTATCACTCATTTTCTATACATCTAATGTATAAATGGTGTTACCTTTTAAAAATTGACGATTCAACGTGTTTTCAAAACTTAAAGATTTTATATTTTATCGCGGAAAAAGATTAAAGAATGATTAAAAATTCATTCAAACCCTAGACCATTCGCGACTTCCTAAATAGTATGCAAGGTAAGGAAACTACAACATAATCATGTATTATAAGGTAATGGTATCTACAAGACCGAAGTCTTGATGAGTCTCCCCGAACCTTATCCTTGCAACTAAGTAGTACTTTTTCAAATTACGTCATTGATAAAAATAAAACTTTAATTTGAAAAACACATTATGAACTATAAAATAGTCCATAATAAATCTAATTTCATAATAATTAGTCATGTTTATATTTATTTTTTGAAAAACCCTTTTATTTTCTCACAAGTCCAAACTTAAAATAAAACCAATATAAACACAAAACTAATTCACATAACACTTATTCAAAAATAACACTTAACAATTAAGTCATGCAAATATCAATTATGATCCAAATTATCTAATAATTAAAACATGTATATATTCATACAAGGCTCCTTCGTCCAATGACTCTGGCCACATCCATCGATATAATCGATTGCGTAAGCCATATACAAATATATACCACATAGCACATAAAATTTAAGCAACTTTTAAGGCCCATTAAGACATAGCCAAGGTCTTCCCTAGCTTTTAAAGTCGTAGATCTTACCAAATCAAATTTAATGTCTACGTTTTAATCTTGATCATCATATTTGCATTTAACAATTAACAGGATTTATATCACATATCTCTCCATGATAAATTGCATGTATTTATCATGGATACCGAATTAACAATTAGTTTTAACATAAAACTGATCAATTAACAATTATACGCATCAAGTTTTATCCATAAAATTTCATACAACCTAGAATTCGTCTAATTAATTTTATAACCAATAAAGATTGAATCTTGATGCACAAAGATCGAATCTTTATGCATAAAACGCCTAAAGGGCTTAAAAATTAATCAAGAACACTAATCTTGTCTAATTTTATTACTTGTAACTATAAATTCTACACGATGGCTCTGATACCACTGTTGGGTTTTTACAACTAATTAACCAATTAATAATCACGAGTACGCAACGGAAAGTAAACACGTATATAATTCATAATTAACAAGATTAGAGATGTGTACCTTTTAGCAATAAACGTTACACCGTCTTGGATATACGCGTGTGTATAAATCGAATACCACGCAAACTAAACAAGTTATCAAAGTAGATAACATCTATGGTGTACATACACTATACGTCACCGAAATACGCTAAGATGCGAGTCCTTCCTTCACGAATCAAACAACCGAACACATTGTTCTTTTTTGTCGATCGATATCAACAAACAGGAAAAGAAGATTCTCTTTTCATGCGTTTTGTATTATGCATGTTAATAGAATATTACATGCTAATTGGACATTCCATGTATATAGGATTCTACATGCATATTGAATTTATGACATGCGTAGGGTATTAGGGTAATAAGCGTTGACTGCTTATTTAGGGATAACTTTTTTTCTTCTCTGATTTATGAATGTAAGGAGTGTTTATATAGTCTCCAATGAAAATGAAGAAACCACCTCAAAGGCATTTTTTCGTCCCAACTTATTCTTTATTCCGGAAATAAGTAAAAATTAAAGAACGCAGGAAATATAGAACCATGCACCTTTCGTTTACAAAGAAACGCCCCAACCACTGAACTAGACCATATTTTGTGATCAACAATCCAAACCCAAAATATATAACCACACATAAAAATTACATGATCCCTTATCATTAGCACTTTCCGAATTGAACCTAAAAAACACTCACAAATTATCTATCCCTTATCATGTCAAATACTCATTCCCTAACGAACTCATGTCAGTTACATACGTTTTCCCCATTTATACGCTTACACAATAATCAATAATCCAATTCAAATCACTCTTCACGGTTCGTTTCCATTTCCGTTTATACTCAATCAATCAATAACCCATTTCACTCTTCACGGTTTATACTAACCGCCTCAATCATGAATCAATTCAAATCAATCAATAATCAATTCTCCCAAAATCATGGATCTGTTTAGATCCCAATTCTTATCCCAAAACAAACGACCTACGATTCAAATAACCCTAATATCTGCCTATAAATACAAGGCTAATCATTTGGAAAAATCATATTCCTCAACATTTACGAATCCCAAAAATGAACAACTTCTCAGGAAAACGCATCTCAAAAATGGGTTATCAAAAAACGCCTGGGGGGTACTTCTGGGGGAGGTTCTAAGGGTTACAGCTCAAAAATGGGTTATCAAAAAACTCCTGGGGCAGGTACTTCTGGGGGAAGTTCTAAGGGTTATAGAAAGGGCGGTGGATATGGTGGTTATGGGAAGATTCAAAGGTTTTGGGTGGTGTTGGTGGGTCAGGTAATTCTGTGATCTGAAGGATTTCGCTCTAATTTTTAATTAACCATATCAGGTGGCAATTATTATGTGAATTATATGAACAATCGTGAAAGGGTTATGCTTGAATACAAATGATTGTTAAATAAAAAATTTATATTTGATGAAGATAAATGCCTAATTATGTCTGCTATGTTCTGTTTAATATAGTCTATTTTTAAATTACATAGTTAAATTGTTATTTAGATTATTCTAAAATGCTTTTGTTTTTTCACACGTATGTTCTGTCATTATGTTCTGTTTTTATATAACTAAGCTGTTTTAGATTACATATTATTGTTATTAGATTTCTATATGTTATGTTTTTCCAAATGTATGTTCTGCTAATAAAAAGATATCTATATGTTCTTTTTTTGATGCCTAATTATATTAAAGTTATGCTTAAACATACATTATGTATTAGGTTGCTATCACAAAGTTCAGTTTAATCATATTCTTCTGTTTATATATCTGTAAGTATCTATATGTTTTGTTAATCTGTAAAAATCTGTTAGAATTAGATTTTGGATCACACTCTGTAACTAAACATAACTTGTGACGATATGTAGTTTTAACATTTCTATTGTTAGCAACAATAATATATCACTTAAACCAATCTTATTTTACCTATTATAACAGGAGAGGATCGTAAACAAGAAAATCCACACCGCAATAAGCAAAGTTGACCCTATGTTGGACAACATAGTTATTCAAGGGAGTTGTATTTCTATCTGGCATTCACACATATTGAATGATGCTCATGATCCTTATAGTCTGGATCTGGTCTTGCAAGATGCTCAGGTATTCATTTCCTTATTTTTTAACAATATACAAAACATTTCTAATACCACTTTTGTAACTGGCATGTTTTCTTAATTTCAGAACAACCGCATCCAGGTATACATAAAGAAGGAGTTTATGTTCAGGTTTGAGCCCTTATTTGAGGAAGGCCAGTGCTATACTGTGTCCAACTTTAGCATTGCTGAGAATGGTGGAAGGCTTCCTATACTCAAAGGGGAGGGGGGGGGGGGGGGGGGGGGGGGGGGGGGGGGGGGGGGGGTGTGGTGTTACAGTTAAGATTAGCTTTTACAAGTCAACCATAGTCACCAGGATCGAACCTTTCGACAACAATACTCATGGCTTTGTTCTTGAGCCATACAACCGTTTGTTAGACCCTGAACATCACCAATACTATGAACAAGATGTTATGGGTATGTATTTTTCTAACTTTTAAAATAAACTACCTTTTTTATTGATCTCGCACAAAATATACAATGGTTTTATTTAACTGCAAACAATGTTCCTTGACCAGATGTGATTGGTTCCGTTGTTGGCATTGGGGACATTGTTCCCGTCATATCGGCTGCTGGAAAAAAGTTCGTAGAACAGTGGTGACAGAGGATGCTGAGTAAGTTATTGTTACATACTGAAACATAATTCATGATCCTGTATTATATTATTCATTGCAAACATACTAATTTTCTACAATATGTACATTTCAGGGGTAATCGTCTGGACTTTACCTTTTGGGATAACTGGGCCACAATGTGGGATGAATACGCCATGGATCGTGAAGCGTTGGGACATGTGGTATTCATCCTGCAACTTGGCAAAGTAAACTACTGGGATGGTAAGTTCAATTGTTAGTGTACATACCATGCCTTATTAGTTATTTATTTGAAAAAACCTTTTATTATGTATACACAGGAACACCGACCATTCATAATGCCCTATTCGGGTCTAAGATCTTTATCAACCGTGACTTACCTGAGATAGCAGCCTTTCGAACAAGGTTTGTATTCTTTATCAATATATTTACTATATGATTTGATTTTTTCTGGCATTTTTTGAGGAAATTAGTTGTACTTATCCAATTCATATTATAGGGTTCAAAATCGAGAAGGATATGATGCCAACCGGTTGATGATTCAACATGTGGCCCCTGAAGTGAAAGTTGTCATCGTGTCTGAGTTTTTTCACCGTTCCATCAAAAAGATGGTATGTGGAATCCGTGAATGTGTCCGGTTTGTTACTCATCTTAAATCCTTATGCTTTTGTAAAATGTTAATTTTTTTGGGAATTTAATTAAGGTTCTTACCATTTTTTTTGGTCTAAAAAGTAGGATTCTCATTGTATTGTTTACGCAACAATACATCGTATCCACAAAGAACACGGGTGGGCTTATACAGCTTGCAAAAGCTGTAACAAAAGGTGGACATTATTTACTCATGTTGAACCGAAAAGCCTACCTTTGTTGTGATGATTAACATGCAACACCTCAAGCTGCTGCTAGTTAAGAAATATAAATTTAAATAATCATCACCTGTATACAAACATTAAACCTTTTATTTTTCATCAGCATGATACATGTTTCTTTTTTCATATAAAATGTTTAAGGTGATTGTTAGGCTCATAGATGATCCCCCGGTTTCAGCTCTAGTGATGTGTTTTTTCAACACTAACAATTCAAGCTGTCTAAGCATATTGCCTGGGAACTTATGGGGAAATATGGCATGGATACGGATGATTACTTTCCAGAAGACTTAGATGAGATAGTTGGAAAAAATATCTCTTTAAGGTGTACATTTCTGAATACAACTGTAACAACCACAATCACACCTATCGGTGTGATGGTTTTTCAGATGATGTGGGATTCATAAAGCACTTCAAAAAAGGATTTTTGACTGATGAGGCCGATGATGAGCAAGCTGATGCGGCACCTGATGAGGTAAAGTTTCCTGATACATTTTAACTATTCCATTTTAGTTGTATTATTTTTCGTTCCTTAACATTGGTTGTGTGTTTGTCAGGAAGCAAATAATGACTTCACCACCCCTTCTACCTTGATTGAAAAGGTTAACATGCATGATTCCAGCGTTAATCGTGTCCTTGACATGGAGACACCTTCTAAAGATGGATCAGGAAGCGGGGAAAGTTCAGGAGTCAAGAAGCGTCGTGTGTTCATTGATCTAGATGAGCTGGATACCGAGTCAGAAGATGAGGAGGGCAATTCCAATACAGAAGATTTTGTGAAAGTGAAGGTGGAACCAGAAGAGTAGTCTTCTTTATAGTCAACTCCATGGTTTATTTTGTTTTTATGTCTTTTTGGCAAGTATTACTTGCATAAACAAAGTTTCTTGAATAATGTTTGGTGTTTGCTTAGGTTTTCAAACCATGGAGATGGTTTGAGTTTAAAACAATGTTGACTTCATTTTGAAGTATTGCTGATTTATTTAACCATGGAAATGGTTTTCCCTTTAAAACAATGTTGCCATTGTACACGGCTTTTTAAATGGAATTTAGGCATGTTATGCCTTTTTATGTTTATTTCATTGTTTATGCTCATTTGTTTACCAATTTTGAATGACCCAATTTTTTAGTTAACTATTTTGAGTAAAATTCATCTAGCCGAAGTACTAATATAAAGTTATCTCATCTAAAAATACATCTAGCCCAAGTACTATAGATAAAAGTTAAAATGAACTACCCAAATATACATTAAAAAACCACTTACTTTATAAAGCTATATGACACTTTAAAAAACTCAAACAACCATAACAGATAGCAGCCAAACTGTTTTATTCATAGTTGTGCATTATATCTTTACCAAATTATATGGTAAACACTTTTTTAAAGCATGGAGATGGTTTAGAAATTAAAACAATGTTGAACCGAAGACAGTTATTAAGCTCAGGTTGGTTTGGCTTGCCGAATCAAATAAAAGTCAAGGACAAACATTGTCGCATGTTGGATTGTTTCTACAAAAACCGGTGTTCTCACATGGCCAATTATACGTTGCTGTGTCAAGAGTAAAGAACAAGAAGGGGTTGAAGGTTATTTGTTGTGACAAAGATGGGAACTATACAAACTCCACGACAAATGTTGTTTATAAAGAAGTTTTATTTCGTCTTTGAATTCTTTTTGCATATTTTTTGTTCAACCAAAACGTTGCGTTATCTGTTCAATAATATTACACATTATGATTTCCTATTTTTCTTTCATTGTTATGCATCTTCTTATTCGAAGCTTGCCCGCCCATCCGGGCGGGCTATGAAACTAGTTAGGGTAATAAGCGTTGACTGCTTATTTAGGGATAACTTTTTTTCTTCTCTGATTTATGAATGTAAGGAGTGTTTATATAGTCTCCAAACTTGTTCTCCAAGTTAGACTAGAACACCTCCTCAAGTTTCATAAATCGACACTCTCCTCCCTTGTACTCCTTTAATTCGACCAGTCAATTATTTCGTGAAACATATTAATATAATTAATATACAATATATTAATTACATTAATAAACGTATCCTCTGTGTATACGTGTGTGCCCCCCATAGGCTCACGTAATTTCCCGGACATATATTATTTGATATATGTACATATCCCAACAGCTCCCACTTGGACATGTCTCAAATAATATAATAACATTGGTAAGTGTCTAGCAACACGCCAATGCTCCCAAGAATACCTGAGTGTACTTCCGTAAAGTCACAGTTAAATGATTTAAATATTTACAATCCCTTTGTTTTCGATACCATGTTAAAAATGGATATTGATCTAAGTCATTCCATTATTTAACGATTTTGTTTCTCGTATATATGATTAATCAAGATTACCAAAAATCATTGAGACATATCTACCTGAGTTTTTTGGTGCGGCCACACATACATCTGATTAACCCTACGAGGGGCCCAGTGGTATCATACTTCAACTATTGAAGGAACAAATTCTTTATTTACTACAAGTGTATAGACACCATGCTTCACAATCACTTTTGAAAATAGTCCTTATATTAGCTACCTTGATACCAATATAACTCATACCAACATTAAAAGGATTATCCACACATCCAGACCACTTGCATCTCAAGTATAAGAATTTAGTAAATCAAAATCACTTACAAGATTCACTTAATGACGCTGATCCATAAAGTGATAATCTTGTTAGTTGGGGAAGTCCAATATTCATCTTATGAATATCATATGAGTTTGGCGGACACATCCTTTAATATCCAAGATATCACCAATCACTCAGATTTGTCTTAGTTCAACTATATTTCTATATTGTTGATCGACAACGGACTAATTTAGAATAATAAATATTATTCATGGATTAAACATACAAGTATAGGACACAATTTATATTAAATATAACCACATACCACGTATCATTATCATTAATAAAATTGTCTAAACATCCCTTATCCAAATACTAAATAGATCAAATGCATGATAATTCTAGTTGACGAATCATGCCTCAAGATACGACTATCGTACTTGTTGACAAGGCATAGATTTCATTATTTCAACTAGCTTTGATCTTTCGGAATTTGAGAATACTTATTTCAAGAATTCAATAAGTGAAATTCTTGAATATCTATGATGAATGTTTGTTCGTATATATCCAAATATCTTGACACACTATATCTCATAAGGTGTGTGACATCAACTATTGATAACAATCATCTTTCACAGCTTCTAAAACTGTAAAGCATTCTTATTCTTTAGAGTATAATGCAGCTATGCTCTCAGTTGAGCACAACTAGTTCACATGTTCATAATCAAGAATGAAATCATATCATGAGTAGTATTGAGTGTCATCTCAATTAGATTTAGCATCCGTGTACACAAACAATCCCATGCTTTTAAAATCCGTAAACAATGAATATTCTCTTAATAATGTTTGGAACTGTAACAACCGGCAATTTTTAAAATTTTAAATGACTATTTTACCCTTTGACTTTTTGGGTCCGACTTGACTTTTTGACTTTTGATCTTTTATTGTCACATAAAAACGATTACCGCGTAACCGGTAATTTTTCGGAACATATTTAAGTAATAAATCATATTTATTATTACATATCTCTCATGTGCAAATTTATTTTTAACTTATTTGACTTGAAAACAGGAAGATATATGTTATTCCTAAGTTGATTTATCAAAAACGACCCGCTAAATCACGTTTTCACGACTCGGACTCTGAAGCAATTTGATGTAAAACGACATTCCGGACAACTTTTTAGTTTTGCCCGAGACCCGAAAACAAGCAGAAAATGACCGAAATACCCTCGCAAAAATTTTGAACACAACGCGTACCGACAAAAAAAAAATTATATTTAATTATCACTGTTTATTAAATAAAAATATTTAATAAAAAATATCATATACTACCACTTAAAAAAATCATTTCATCACACTTTTTTTTCTACACAATTTAAAAAAGTGTGTAAAATATAATTAGTTTGTTCACATTTATAATTATGTAAAAGTTTGTTACATAAATAAATGTGAACAAAATTTGAAAAACGAAAGAGTTTTCACACTTTTATTTGTTGCAAATAAAAGTTCACACTTTTAAGTGTGAAAAAATCTATAATTTGTTCACACTTTCAAATGTGGGCCTATTTGTAACACCCAAATCCTCCACACTTCCTCTTGTGTGAGAATTGTGAAGGATTTGGGTCTTACAAATTGGGGTCCACACTTGAAAGTGTGAATAAATTATGGATTTTTTCACTTAAAAGTGTGGACTTTTATTTGCAACAAATATAAGTGTGGAAATCATTTACTCTTTTAAAATTTGTTCACACTTATTTATATAACTATTTTTTTACACATTTATGTGTTAATAAACTCAAAATATTTTTCACACTGTTAGTACAAAATTCGTGTCGGGTTAGCGAGGTGCTGGAAGTCCCTTGTCGGGTCGGGCCTTCAAGTGACTTGAAT